>JAVJIF010008823.1:0-165302 GCA_038442645.1 Agave tequilana
TAAAGGTATCAGAGCTCTTGTAAAACAATCAATTTTTAAGATACCAAATTGTAAATAATCATTATTATAAATCATATTGATACCAATTGAAATTTAACAAATATGAAGTTGAAACATATTGATACCAATTGTAAACATAATGATCAAATATTTGTGCTTTAAAAAAAATGTGAATCAATTGTAAATCAAGCACATGAAAATCATATATATGTATGAAAAGAGAATACCAATAGCAATTGATATTATGGAAATAATGAAGCATACATATATAGAAAACAAAATATGAGTATATACAAAATTATCAATTTAGATACCAATTGAAAAGATCCAATGATACCAAATGAAAATAACAATGTAAATCAAGTATATAACTCATAACCTACCACCCTTTATATGCACAAGGTAAAGGATTTTTCAATTAAGCTTACAAGGCATACACGCCCAGCCATCCGCCCATAAATGGATAGGAAGGGGTTTTCACAAATAAGGTTTGAAAGTATTTTTATAGTGAAAGCATTACCAAATGAATAATAACTAGTTAAGATAATTTTTGAAAAACTAGTTAAAGATCCTTCAAAACATGAAACAAATCATATGTTTTTCATGAATCATACCAAATACACAAGAGTTGCCACTCAAATCGATAAAGCTCAAACAGAATCATGAAACAAAGTCATGAATAAACAAATAAAGTGTGAGTGTACAAGAGTCATGTGTTTAGCATTTCCATGAAAATAATCAATAAAGCTCAAAAACAAAATACCACTTAAACAAACAAGTGATAAACATGAAAAATTCATTTTTCATTAAAAACAAACTTCTAGGTATATGTATGATTTATCTAATCCTAACAATATACATACATATCCCAAATATAAAAGAGTCTATTAAAGGTATTTTCATGAAGGCAAGAGACTCATGGGTATACATGTATATTTATTAGATTTGAATACAAAATACATATACATGAAGTAAAAACATGAAAATTGGCAAAACATGTATAAATGAGAGAATCATCAAAACTAGCATATGCATGTGCATATAGTGGGTACAAATGAGCATGAAGTGCAAACATATATGAATCAATTTGTTGCTCACTATTTGTACATGTATAAATACAAGTTTTGATAGAAACTACATTTAAACTAGTATTTACCACATGAAGCACAAAAACAATTAAAACATGAACATGCTAAATGATATTAACAAATGAAAAGCATGTAAATAATTAAGAGTTTAGAAATAGTTACCAACTAGGGAACTATGTTCCAAAACTCCAAACATGGTGGTTGACCCACCAAACCTCCTTGATAGCGATGCATCTATATATGTGTCCATCAAGTCCATGTGCATCCACCATCAAGGCACCATCCCTCTCACGTTTTGTGAGAGCCCTCACCTACATCAAAAACACAAGGTGGGGGTTTTGGTACCCATTTTTCTTGGGTCCTTGGGGTTAGCTTTGTAAGGAATCCAAACATTTTTCTTAGCAAAATTTAAATAATGTATCTTATCAAAACAAAATTTTGCTAAATGGCCTTTGCGGCCACAATGTGTACATTTGTACACCTTAGGATGCATATGGGTGTGGGTGTGATCATGTCGTGCAACATATGCATGATGAGAATGATGTGCATGAATATTTGGAACTTGTTTCTTTGAAAACAAGGTTTCCAATTTCTTATGGTTAAATGCACATGAGCTTAAGGTTGAGCTCAAACAATTAATCCTATCTTTCAAAACATTAATCTCACTATCATCAATGGTGGCATGTAAAGCATGGTGAGATTGTGAAACAATTTTCTTTTTCTTTTGAGAAACATTTTCTTTTTCTTTTTCAAAAATTTTCTTTTTCAAAGACGTGTTTTCTTGTAAAGCAATATCTTTTTGTTTTTCCACCAAAATAATTTTATTTTTCAAAATAGTGTTTCCTTCATACAAATCATTCAATTTAGAAAGCAAGGAAACATTCTCATTTTTCAAATCATCATTCTCTTTTTCAAAACATACAATCTTAGTTTTAAAAGATTCATTTTCATTTTGCATGCAATCAAATTTCTTTTTCAAATTTTTATTATCTTTTCTTAGCATGTCATATTTTTCAAGTAATTGTTGACAAAAACAAGCAAGCTCATCATATGACATGTCATTTTCATCTACCTCGGATTCGGGAGTTACCTCAAGGGGGTTATCCCCTTGGACCATATAGCACAAGTTGGAGGTGTCGCTTCCAATGTCCGAATCGCTCCCGGCATAATATAGATCCTTTTCGCCAAGGGAGGTGATGATGTTCCAAGCTACAAAAGCCGAATCAACATTAGAAACCCTAGATAAATAATCATCATTTAGGGCACTCTTCAAAGCATGTAGGACTTTTGCATTAGCATCAATATTCTTGCCATTTAAACAATATGCATCATTAGTTGTGGCAAGATAAACATGAATGCCTAGGGCCTTGAGGTACAAGGACATCTTAACCTTCCAAATTTGGATGTTAAGAATGTCAAACATGGGTGGTGACATGAAGTTCATGGTGTGTGTACAAATATTGTGATTAGCCTAAAAATGAGGATCTTTAACTCTAGGTTGTAAGACCCAAATCAAGAGCACTTGGCTCTGATACCAATTGTAAGTCACCTAGAGGGGGGTGAATAGGTGATGGCTAATCTAATGGTCACTAAATGCGGAATTAAAAACTATTATGACCTAAACAAAACTATTACACTAAACACCACGTATAACACAAGAGTGTGGCCGAATTTCCCGTGAAGGGCTCTGGACTAACTCCTCTAGATTCCCCTAGATAAGGGTTGAGGTGCCGCGTTGGCTCTCTGGTTGAATACAAGTGTTAGCAAACAAACCCAAGCATGTATCAATTAAGCACACAATGTATATCAAGCATATAATGATAAAGACAATAAGAGCATGCAAGATATAAACAAGAGACGAGAGAGAGAGAGAGAGCAATCGCAAACACAAGGGATTTGTTTCGAAGTTCGAGCACACTTTCTCTACATCCCCGCCTTCGACACACGAAGGATTTCCACTATAATCGATCCCACCGGATCCCTCGGTGCCGCAACACCTACAAGGCGAGTTCACACTTGAACTCCTTGGACTCTCTAGCTCGTACACACTGCAAGCCCACCGGCTCGCCGAGGCCGCACCTCAAACACCGAGTTCCCACTAGAACCCGAAAACACCGAATCCCCACTAGGACCCGAAACAATGCGAACACACACGTCCGCATCCTCAAAGCAAATGAAGGAACTTTGGTGATCACAATTCTTTGATCACCTAAAATCCTCTCACAACAAACTCCTATAGGAAGATATAGCAATGGATAGCTCAAGTGTTGTGTGAAAAACAAGGAAAGAGATGGTGGAGGAAAAACTCAAGAAATCTCTTTTAACACACTCTTAATAAACTCCCCTTTTGATTGGAAGTATTAGCTCTCAATTTAGTGGAGAAAACTCTTTTAATGTAGGAAAAACTGGCTCAAAATCCACTAGAAAATCTTTTTTAAAACAGTCCCCAATGCCCCATTTTATCCCCTTTTATAGGGCTAGAAAAACTAGCCGTTTGGGTCTGACAGAACTGTCGGTCGACCGCCCGGTCGACCGGCCAACGGTCATATTCCAGACCGTTGAGCCATCGGTCGACCGGTCGGTCGACCGAGGCCAGGATGCAGAGAGCAAGTCTCTCTGTCCGGTCGACCGCCCGGTCGACCGGGGCCTTTCCAGAGAGCAGAGCTCTCTGGACGGTCGACCGGGTCGGTCGACCGGCCCTCCTGCCAGAACTGGCTGTGCACGTCGGTCGACCGCCTGGTCGACCGGCTGAAGCCAGAACAGAAATATTAAGGGATTAAAAACTTGGTCTTTTTGTTGAAATAAAATCCCATTAATTCACAGAAAATTTACAAAAATAGTTTTACCATATACTTTGATAAACAAACATGCTTGCACAAAATCAAGCATGTTACAAATAATTTGGACTATTTTTGTAACTTGAAAAAATTGGCTCAAATGAAAAACTGTATTTTCCAAAGTAGATTTTCAAAACTTGTTTTTCTAAAAACTTCACCAAATACAAAAACAAGATATTTAAACTCATTTGAAGCATAGTGTGTATGGATATGATCCACTACACAAACATGGTGAAATATCTATGTTTTTGACATTAAGCTCTTAAAAACGGTTTTGGTTAAAACATGTAAACTAGAATACCAAAAACCAAACCGATATTTTGTCAAAGAGAAAAATCTTTTCTAAAGCAAACTAAATCAAGAGTGTGTGTGTATAAGATACTTGAGCAATCCACTAACTATTCTATCCTTTACATTTTATCTAAAAATAAAATCTTCTAAAACAAACCTAGACACAAGTCTTCATCTTCTTGAAGTCTTCACTTGAAGCCTTCTTGACTTGGTCCAAACACCGTACAAGCTCCAAAACTTGACTTTAAATCCTTTGTTGAAGCTATGCACCTACTAAGATCTTGATCATAAATATGTCACTAATTAAACACAAGATCATTAGTACAATAACTACATGAGTTGGTCATCATCAAAACTAGAGTGATGGGCCTTCGGGCCAACAGTATCAACAACGACAATGTTTACAGTGGGTCCCGTGCATGCCGGGGACCACGGTCCAGGACGTTCCATTACTGGTGCTCGGAACCAGCCGCAAGGCGTACAGGAGGGTCTTATAGAATGCCCTTATCAAGATGGTACCAGGAAGGAGGGAGCCAGCACTCCCCTCGGTCGCCTGGAGGCCCACAGGTCAGACCGAAAGTTTTAGTTGCACAACATACCTAGTACCACTGTAAACACGAACATATATTGATAGCCGTAAGTTTCTCCCGACCCGATGCAAGTTGTTCCTTTTTATGATTTATTATGTAATTATTAATTTACGGGAATAGCGGGTTCAAGACATGATCAGGAGTTCAGGAGTACATGAGTACTATTGATTCAGGTCACTGTATATATAATACAGGATAACAAGTACAAGATTCAAGTCACTGTATATAATACAGGACAACAAGTATAGTATTCCCGTAAATGTGATAATCACAGGTCAAGTATTAATATTCCAGGAGGCAAGTGATAAGTCATGTCATAATAAGAAGCAAGTGTCAAGTAGCAAGTCGGGTGCCAGGTGATGACACAACAGTTGTCAAGTGATACAGACAGGTGTCAGGTATTAGCATGTAGATGGTAGGTATCAAGCAAAAGCATGTCAAGTGTTAACATATCAAGCATGTACTTGGCAAGTGATAAAATAATAGCTGAGCACAATCAAGCAGAGCTGAGCAAGCTGGAGCGAAGCTAATGTACAACACTAAATGCTGTCACGCCCGGCATGGTTACCACTCACAGCGTAGCTAGACACACGTGTCGCAGTAAGCGTATGAATGCTATACTACTACTCACGGGAAGCCATGCTCACGGGGTAATTACACTCGAACGGAGTAAGCGGTAAAGTGTTGACGCTAGGTCCGCCTACCAGGCGTAGCATAGAGAAAGCCCAAAGGACTTTAAACCTCAAAGGTTGTACCCAGAGGTTAGGGTACCTGCAGAGAAGGTGTTAGTTCCAGATACAAATACATAAGACAATCAAGTCGATCCGACGAAGCGGGAAAGTCAAGAGGAAAGCGAGAACACTCACCTAAATCTTTAGAAAATACAGTGAAATCCTTGATCTCCGGAATTCAGGTAACCAACGCGTGAACGCGTTAAAGGAAAGTGATAGAGAGGAGAAAATCAGAGAGAGAAAGAGGATGAGGGAGAGAGGAGAGAGAAAGAGAGAGCTAGAGAGAAGTACATGGATAGAGAGTATGTACAAGGGGAGAAAGTATGTACAAGGGCGCGGGTTTGAGAGTGAGACGTGGGGGTCACAGACGCGGGAGTCGCGTCGCGTAGGTGCCATAAACGCGAGGTTCGAGACCTGCGTTCAAGTTATAACATGAGAAGAACGCGGGCGCGGACGTGGGTTCCGCGTCACGTTAACACGAGAAGAACACAGACGCGGGCATGAGCTCCGCGTCATGTTGACATGAGAAGGACACAGACGCGGGCATGGGCTCCGCGTTGCGTCGATACAAGAACGCGAAGGCCGCGTTAAGGAATCGCTTGAACGTGGGGGTGAGCCGCGTCAGCAATTAATCAGAGAAGGAAAGAGAGACAAGGAAATAAAAGGGGGACGCAGGGAAAGAAGTGTGAGAGAGACGCAGGGGAAGGTTGAGAGGGGGACGCAGGTTTTGGAAGGAAAACAGTGAAGGAAAGAGAAAGGAAAGGAAGGTAAAAAGAAAAGAAAGAAGGAAGGAAAAGAGAGAAGGAAGGAAGGAAAAGAAAGGAAAAGGGAAGGGGGGATGGTAGCCGGCCATGGTCGGTGGTCGCCGGCGGTGGCCGGAGATGGCCGGAAGTGGCCGGCCAAAAACCCCAAAGCCCAATCCAAAGAAGGTGCAAGTGTAGTTCATTTGGAAAATTTGGAGTTTTGCAAAAGGAGTTTCGGAGAGCGGAGCAATAGCTCGTCGGAAAGAGCACGACGAGGAGAGGAAGATGACATGGTCGTTGGTGGCCAAGGTGGAGTATATGGTGGTGGGAAGGTGGTGAAGTTGGTGGTGAAAGTGGGTTCCTTGGTGTTTCTTGGTGGAAAAGAGGAAGAAGAAGGTGGTATGGATGTGTTGTTGTTGTTGGAAATGGAGGAGGAGATGGAGGGGAGAAAGGTGGAGAAGTTGGTGGAGATGGTGGTGGAGTTGGAGGGTGGATGGCCGGCCAATGAGAAGGCTTGGCTGCTATTTTTGGGCTGCCATGGTTCGTTGGCTGCTGTTGGAGAAGAAGGAAGAGAAAAAATGGAAGAGAGAGAAGGAGTGGGGGAGTTTATATAAATGGAAAGTTTAAGATTATTACAAGTTGCCATTCCAACTAGTGAGACTTGCGTCTCTATCTCCCAAACGCAACTCCTAACTTGCGTCTAGGCCAAAAAGAGCCAAACGCGAAAATTAAAGCCGCGTCCAGCAGAAAACGCGAAAGTCGCGTTAGTCAGAAAAGACAAGAAAGCATGGTTGATAAGATTCAGAATTGATCTTGCAGGACAAGCATTAAATGCAGTATGGAGAGCCTCCCTACATTAAATGTTGAACCCAGGTTGGTGAAACTCGCGTCTAGCGAGGAGAGAGAAAAATAAAAAAGAGAAAAGTGAAATATCTGGATAAAATTCCGGTATCTGGGAAAACACCGAAAACTCCGGAAAAGTCCAAAAATTTAAGTGGCTTGGAAGCTTCCCAAAATTCTCAAAAATAATAAATATTATTTAAAGATTTTGCTGAAATTAGTTTTCAGAAATTCAATTCCATTTTCAAAATAAAAATCCTAAAGTCAAACGTCTATACCGGTGTACACGGGTCGGCCGGATTTTGATAAAATCTGAAAAATCTCAGAAAATACATGAAAGGAGAAAATATAATTCTAAGAAGTAATATGAAAGCAGAATCTAGAAATTTAATTCCAATTATAAACTAAAATTCCTGGAATCAACCAGTGAAACTGGCCGACACCAAATCTAGGGGAATTTCGATAAATTTAGAAAATTTTCAGAAAAAGTATTTAGATAGAAAATGTGATTTTAAGAAGTTACTGGAAAGCCGTTTTTAGAATTTCAATTCCGTTTGTAAATTAAAAATCCGAGAATCGAGCAGCGGTATTGGTCGACCCCGGTTTTGAAGATTTTCAATTTAATTCAGAAAAATTCCAGAAAATCATAGAAAATCTAAAATATTAGAAAATGATATTTGAAATTGAAATCGGTCAAATCAGAATACCAGAAAGTCCAAATCAAGTAACACTCTAGGATCGGTCCCCCGGTTCAGACTAGGGCTGACTCCGAGTTCACGAATCTGAATCCACGGCAAAATGATCACATAAATAATTCATAATACAATGAATATAGGAAGTAAATTAAAAATACGATCAGAAAATATGAATAGCAACTAAGTACGTATTCGGGGAGCGGGGTGTTACAATTCCATACATCCAGGGTGAACAAAGATGTACCAAGACCTGAAGCAACGGTTCTGGTGGCATGGGATGAAAAGAGAGATTGCTCGATATGTGGCAAAATGCCTAGTATGCCAGCAGGTGAAGGCAGAACATCAGAGGACAACTGGACTTCTTCAACCTCTGCCAATTCCAGAATGAAAGTGGGAACACATCACAATGGATTTCGTCACTTCTTTACCTCACAACCAGAAGGGGAATATATAGTGGATCGCCTCACGAAGTCAGCACATTTCATTCCTTTCAGACTGAGGCAGTCTACGAAATTGTTAGCAAAGAAGTATATGCAGGAGGTGGTGAGGCTCCATGGTGTGCCAGTCAGCATTGTGTCTGACAGAGACACTAGATTTTTATCCCACTTTTGGAGAAGTCTTCAGGAAAGTTTGGGAACCTGCTTGAAGTTCAGTATTGCATATCATCCGCAGACTTATAGACAATCAGAGCGGACAATTCAGATTCTCGAAGACATGTTAAGGGCATGCATGCTAGATTTCAAGGGATCTTGGGAGGATCATTTACACTTGGCGGAGTTTGCTTATAACAACAGCTACCAGGCTAGTATTAAGATGGAGCCTTTCAAAGCCTTGTATGGGAGAAAGTGTAGGTCTCCTTTATGTTGGGCGACATTAGTGATAGGCGGCTGTTGGGACCCAAGATTATAGTTCAGACTGTGGAAAGTTAAGGTCATCCGCGAGCGTCTCAAGGCAGCTCAGGATAGGCAAAACAATGGGCGGATTTGAGCAGAAGGCCGCTGGTGTTCGAGGCTGGAGATAAGGTATTTTTGAAGATATCTCCAACGAAGGGAGTGATCAGATTTGGTAGTCGGGGGAAGCTGAGTCCCAGGTTCATTGGACCTTTTGAGGTTCTAGAGCGTCTGGGGGAAGTGGCTTATAGACTGGTGTTACCCCCATCTTTGGATGGCGTGCATGATGTCTTCCATGTTTCTCAGTTGAGGAGGTATATCTGAGATGACAATCATGTTTTGGATCATACTGAGTTGGAGCTTCGGCCGGATTTATCCTACACTGAAAGACTCATGGCTATTCTGGACCGGACCACCAAGGAACTAAAGAAGCAGATCATCCCACTTGTTCTGGTGTCTTGGGGTAGGCGATCTCCGGGAGAAGCGACGTGGGAGGAGAGGATGTTATTCGCGATCGCTATCCTCACTTATTTCATGGCAATTAGGTAACTCCTTTCTTCCTCTTGAATTTAAATTTCGAGGATGAAATTTTCTTATTAGGTGGGTAGAATGTAATACTCTTGTTTTGTAATACCTAAAATAAAATAAAAAAGAAATAAATATATATATATGTATATATATTTGTTTATGCCAAATCTCGAACTCTGTTCCTTTGTACTAAATCCTAATACCTAAACCATAATGCCACATTGGCATGTGGTTAAGTAGGAGAGCTAAATTATTTAAACAACCCAAAGTAAAAATTTAAAATTCAAATTTCTAACTAAAAGATCTCAAGAGATCTTTAGGGATTTATATCCTAACAACCCGATTTTTATCTTAACAACCTAGATTCTTATCTTAACAAACCGATTACTAAAGATCTTAATCTAAAAGATTTTATCCCATTATATCACCGTAACTCTTTTCTCTTCTTTCTTTACAAAAAAAAAAAAAAGAAAGAAAGAGCAATAGTTAGAAAGAAATATTAACCCAGTATTCTTCCTCATCCCTTCACCGCTTCTTGGAACTGATACAGACGTGTTCGAGGCTTAGAGATTGAGGAACAGACGAAGGGGATCAATCCAAGTAGGTTTAAATTTTTATGAAGTAAAATTGTATTTTTCATGATTCGATTTGTTTTCTTATTTATAACAAGAATTCTTATCTAGATTAAATTATTGAACTAGAAATTAACAATCTATCATGTTTTAAAAAAAAATTTCTCTTATGCAACTTAAATTCCCCTAAGATCTAGATAATTGTATGAATTATAAATTATGATGTACCATGTTTAAATTTCTTCTTATCATGAATTTTGATCTCATCAATATATATATAAATAAAATAAATTGTATGGAAAAAAATCAATTAAATTTAAATTACCATGCTTAGGTTTATTTTTCCAGGAATTGTCACTACATCACCCTTGTTTAAACAAAATATATATATGTAATGAATTATTATCCCAATTAGATTATAGAAAACTAAAAAGAAAAGGGAAAATTTGAAATATTAAAAAGAAAAAAAAAGAATTGGTTTGGATCAAATAGTTTGCATATTAAATAAATAAGCAAATAAATAAAATTCCTTCCACAAAGAAAATTTTAGAACCTAACCCTAACAACCTAAATTAAATATATATGGTAATGTACCAATATATTTATTTATGGAGAAAATTTAGAAAAAGATTCGAAGTTTATCTATATATATGTATATATATAGGTATGTATGTATGTATATAAAATAAACTAAAAAAAAAGTGACTACTCTCGGCCAAAGGCCGAGAGCAGCTACTGCACAGACCTGCGGGTCTGTGCAGTCAGCGGACCCGCACCCGGGTGCAGACCCGCACCCGGGTGCAAGCAGGGCCCTGACAAAAAAAAAAAAAAAAAAGAAAGGGCCTGGCCAGAGCCCAGGCCCAGTCACAAAAAAAAAAGCAAGCAGGGCCCAGACAAAAAAACAAAAAAAAAGAAGAAGAAGAAAAGAAAGGGCCTGGCCAGAGCCCAGGCCCAGTCACAAAAACAAAAAATAAAAAAGAAAAAGAAAAAGAAGGGGACTGGGCCGTCATTGCGCCAGTCCAAAAGAAATATATATATATATATATATATATATATATATATATATATATATATATATATATATATATATATATATATATATATAAAGAAATAAAAAGAAGGCTGGGCCGCACTGGCCCAGCCCCACAAGAAAAGGGAAAAAAAGAAAAGAAAAAGAAAAAAAAACTGAAACTGGGTTGTCCCAGGCCCAAGAAAAAAAAAGAAAAAAAAAAAGGAAGCTGGGCCGTCTTGGCCCAGCCCAAAAGAAAACAAATAAAAAGGAAAAAGAATGAAAAAAAAAAGAAACTGGGCCTGGCTAATGGACCATGCCAGAAAATAGAAAGAAAGAAAAAAATAATATAAATAAATTCTGCAACCCAGTTTCAGAGCCCAACTTCAGTCCAACCCATAGATTTTGGGTTCTAACTCATTTAACCCGACCCAAATACAAAAAAAAACAGACCCGTTAAGTTATTGAAAAACAATTTTTTTGGCTAGATAAAAATTTGAAAAAAAATAAAAAATATAGGGATAAATATCTAGATAACCCCTAACATCTACTGAAAAATTTTGGGGTTAATTGCAAATCATATTGGACTGAACCACTGCCTTCAAAGTTGAAACCCGCTATTCTAACTTTTAGACCCGTTAAGAAAATTACATGTTTTAACCATTTAAACCCCACAAAAGTCAGTAAATAAAATCTAAATAATCCCATAAACTCTGTACATCATTATACAACCTTTCTTTAAGACCTGGACCACCCTTATTTAATTTAAAATACTGAATGAATATGATATCTCATGTAAAAAAAAATTCGATATATGTAAAAAAAATTCGATAAATTCTAATTCGAGTGTATTTTTAATGTAGATTCTTCAAATTGGTGTTTGGACGCGCGATAAGCCCAGGTGAGTGTTCTTTTACTCATTTTATAGGTATTATTATTTTTGTTTATTATGAAATGTTGTTTATTTCTATTATTAAATGGTCAAGCTATTAAAGTGATTGTTGGGTTTTCTAGAAATCTGAAAATTGTTTAAAAATTGTAAATGATGAGATAGATTATGTTATCATGTCACTGAAAAATACATACTGTTCTACTATTACACTGTCATTACTACTCTTACTGTTTATGCCCAGTGACTTATATGACATGATTATTAGATAACTTACACCGGGTGGGAAAATTGATAGAGGAGACGGTATCGGTATTTTGAGTGGACCTAGAATACAGGTTGCGCAACCGAAAGAGGGTTCCACTGCAGGGTTCCCGGGAGATGAGTGACATCCCATCTGTTCACTGTTTACTGTTTACAGTTTTACTGTTATTGTTACTGTTACTGAGTATCTAGCGGTACGGCCTGGTTCAGCGTCAGGAAACTGAGGCCGTGGTCCCAGGGGACCTACCTAAAACACAGATACCCGTCTCTAACTATCGGTTTCAAATAACTAGACATTAAGAATAGACATACACATGACATCTTTACAACATGACTATACATAAGATAGATGTAGTAATAAATGGTTATATAATGTATATCACTGTGCTTTACCATGGATTGTATATGCTAGACTATAGTATGATAACTATACTTGATTATGCATGTGATTGCTAGATTTTGCTTGTTTTCTTTATATCCCCTCTTTTTTATCACTCTCTTAGGTCGCTATTGACGACCCTGAGTTTGCTTGCTCAGGTTCGGATCCAGAGACTTTGCAGGAGCAGGAGTACTTCGAGCACCTTGCTGATCTCTTGTAGGCAGATTTTGATTCTCATATGTGAGGGACTTTTATGAGTATGTTTTCTATGATTTCTTTATGCTGTAATAAGTGAAACCTTTGGTGATATTCTGTATTTGATTTCTTCTAGCTGGGATAATTGATAAATCTTGTTCATTTGAATTAATGTACTGAGGCTTAACGTATTTGTTTTGAAAATACGTCACGGGCTCTCATCACGTACCCCTTTTTATGAGTATTATGATTGCGAGGCGTGACAATATATGTACACACACACATATGTATGTATATATGTGTATATATGTATAGACACTTACGTACACACACAGATATGTGTGTATACATATATATACACATATACACACACACACACACACACACACATATATATATATCTGTGTGTGCGTGTGTGCGCGCACACACACACACACAAATAAAGAGAGAGAGACATATGTCATTTCAAAAACATTCGAGGCCGACTCCTTCCCACTCAAATACAGCTCTACGGTATCCGAATGTAAGATCCACTCCATTGAAGTTGATTTACATTATTTTAAGTAACTAAAAAATTAAAAATCATGTATTTTGAATACATTTTGCTTAGCCATCAAGTAAGCATAAAATAGACGGTCGAAATAGTGAGTTAGTTAGTTTAATAGTGTAGAATATCTAAAATCTAATAAAATTTAATGTATGTGAGGGTTCTTAAGTATTTAGATCATGATGAAATGATCGGATGGAGAATTTATATGTCTAATGATGTAAATCCAAGCAATACTCTATTTGCGGCCATCCATTTTGTGTCTACTTGATAGGTGGCAAAAAATATTCAAAATACATGATTTTTTTATTTTTAATTACTTAAAATAATGTAGATCAATTTTAATGGAATGGATCTTGCATTCGGATGTTGTAGGGTTGATTTGAGTGGGAAGGATTCAGCCTCGAATTCTTTCGGAATGATATAGAGAGAGAACTGTGTCATTCCAGATAGATTTGAGGCCGAATACTTCCCCCTCAAATACAAACCTATGACATTCGAATGCAAGATTTATTCCGTGGAAGTTAATCTATATTATTTCAAGTAACTAAAAATCAAAAACATGTATTTTGCATACTTTTGCCCATTCATCAAGTAGGCGCAAAATGGACGGCTGAAAATAGTATATTACTTAGATCTACATCTTTAAATATACAAATTTTTGATCCGATCATTCTATCGTGATCTAAACATTTAAAAACCCTCATATACCAATTTTTCTTAGATTCAAATATTCCACACCATTAAACTAACCAACTTACTATTTTGACCGTCAATTTTGCACCTACCGGATAGATGGGCTAAAAGAATTCAAAATACTTCATTTTTAGATTTTTAGTTATTTGAAATAATATAGATCAAGTTCTACATAGTGGATCTTATATTCAGATATCGTAAGATTGTAGTTGAGTAAGGATTCAGTCTCGAATCCTTCCGGATTGACACAAGTCTACTCTATATATGGAAAATTTTACTACAGCCACCTACTTTCTTTCATAATTAGGAAAAAATTGACCCTCTAATTTTATTCGCTATAGCCTCATCCACGTCAGCATAAATTGATTACTCCCAACCGCCACTTCTTTATATATTTTCTTTTCCCTTTTTTATCCTTCTTCATATCCTTCGACATTGCCCTCTCTCAACCCTGACCCCACGCAGAGTAATTCATTGATCGACTTTGGGGTTGGAAGGGGACGAGAAGCCCTCCCCTCAGTGTCTCAGGGGGCGAAGCCCTCAAATAATTTTTTTTGGAGATCAACCTTTTGCAGATCTCGTTTGTTCGTGCTCGCGATATGTTTCAATTGTGATTGATGTAATTTTTTGATCTAGAAAACATTGGGTATCACTCTATGTTGATGAACAAGAGTCTGCTGATGATAGCGAGGCTGATATGAGGATTATGACTCTGATCACAGTCCTCACAGAGGACTGCGACTATGGTCGCAGTCCTCTATTAGAAGACTACGACTATGGTCACACTCTTTTTATTAATTGAAAATTAGGATATTTTACGAGGACTTCGACAATCGCAGGCTGAAAAATTATATTTTTATGAGGACTACAATCATGATCGTAGTCTTAATAAAGACTCAAAAATAAGATATTTTTGTGAGGACAATAAAGAGGAATGCAATCATGGTCGCAATCCTAATAAAGAGGACTACAAAATCATGGTCGCAGTCCTATAAAGACTTAGAAATATGATATTTTATCAGAACCGTTATCATGATTGCAGTCCTATAAAGACTTAAAAATATGACATTTTTGTGAGGACTGCGATCATGATCACAGTCCTAATAAAGCCTCAGAAATGGGGTATTTTTTTTAAGAACTACGATCATGGTTGCAGTTCTCTATGTACCAGCAATCCGTATTTTCAATGCGGTCTGTTTTTTTCAAGGTGATTACTATGGAGAGTTTGTGTTTTTCACCACTGAGGAGTGCCACTGCGCTTGACATGTCGATACCCTTGGTTGGTTTAAAAAAAGAGTGACTATAGCGAATTAAATTATGAAGTGAATTTTCCTAATTACAGTTTGATATATGGATTGTGGCGAAATCCTCACACACACACACACACATACTAGTGTCATTCCAGAAGGATTCGAGGCCGAATCCTTCTCACTCAAATACAACTCTACGACATCCAAATGCAAGATCCATTCTGTTGAAGTTGATCTGCATTATTTCAAGTAACTAAAAACTAAAAATCATATATCTCAAATACTTTTTGCCCATTCATCAAGTCGACACAAAATAAATGACCAAAAATATATATGTCTATTTTACATATTATTAACTTCAATGCTTAATTACATTATATATATATAGAGAGAGAGAAAAATGTATATCAGCCGACGGCTAAGAGACCCTCTCAGCCTGCGGTGACGTGGCACATTATTAGCCACACTAGAAAGGACGCCCCGCCTATTGAAACAGTTGAAATTACTAAATGTCTCTGCGGTAAAAGATGGTGGATCTGTATAGTTTATTATTTTTTGTATTTCTGACGTTAGTCAATATTGTCACAATTATCTTTTATAACTGCGGCCAAACTGCGACCAACTTCATCAAATCACGAAACTAATTTGAATGCTTCTTTATTAATTTTTTTGTTTACGCAGATATTATATATTTTAGGAATGCGCCTAAGCTCGTAGTTGTCAATAAAATAATTTCTCAATAGTTTTAAATTTTTTTACGCAGATATTATATATTTTAGGAATGGGCCTAAGGTCGTAGTGGTCAATAAATTAATTTCTCAATAGTTTAAAAAGTTCCTTTATCGCAGTCTACAATTATTTAATTTGTAGATTTTTTATAAAATTATCTGTAAGAATTTTACTGATTTTGAATATAGTCGCAGTTTACTTTTTTCGCATGTAATGTATAAATTATTATTATTTTTTTTACATATTGAATGCAGAGAAGGACTGCGACTATGATCGCAGTGCTTAACGAGAGCATGTCGTGGACGTTTTTTTTGCTAGGTTAAATGTAATAATGGTGACTAAGAACTGATACTATAATCGCAGTTTACGTATTATTTTATATATTTGTTCTTCACTGTGACTGTTGTCTCAGCCGCCTATAAACTATTAAATTTATTTTTACATATTGCATGCGATCAAGGACTGCGACTATGGTCACAGTATTCACGACAGCATTTTTGTGGATGATTTTTTTGCTAGGTTAAATGTAATAACGGTGACTAAGGACTGATACTATAGTCGCAGTTTATGTATGATTTTATATATTTGCTCTTCACTGTAACTGTTGTCTCAGCCGCCTGTAAACTATGAATTTTTTTTACTTATTGTATACGAAGTAGGACTGCGACTATGGTCGCAGTGTTTAAGAACAGCAGTCGCAGTTTTCTAATTTGTGATATACAGTGAAATATACTGATTTGAGAGGATTGCGATCATGTTCGCAGTATTATCTGTTTATATAGTTTATTTTTGGACTGCAACCATGGTAGCTATTTTTAACTTTATTGAATGCAAAACGATCAAACTGTTTATGACTGGACAGCGACCGTGGTCGCAGTTTCATATGTAATTATTATATGAGTACTGTGACCATTATCGCAGATAAGATACAGAAATAATAACTATACGGTATACTTTATAAGTACTTTAAAAATATGAAAGATTATTTTACAGATAGAAGTAAATTTTATTTATAAAATAATATGGTCAGAAAGAAACCTTACAAAAAAAGAGCATTAAAAGCTATTAAAGAAGACAAAATAACGTTGGATATCAGAAGATCAGGAAATCCTAATCCTCGTCGTCATCACCATCATAAGCAGATTCGTCGTCTTCATTCTCCTCGTCTTGTTGTTCATCACTGATTTCCTCATCATCTTCCTCTTTTTGAGGGTTTTTTGGTTCATCGATAAACTCCCAGAATGGATCGTCTCTATCAAGCTCTTCGTCCGATCCGTGTCGAGAAGAACCTGTTAAAGATATGCTCAAAGGAAGCGAGCCTCCAACATCAGAGGACATGCTTTCATCAAGCATGTCTCCGTCAAGTGGCAGAGGAATAATTTTCTCCTCACTAAGCCCCATGAAAACTTCATCATCCTTATGAAGAGGAGGATCAGATAAAATATTATTTGATGTAGTGACATAGTAAAAAGGAGTGAAGTCCAGACTGGTACAGATTCACTAGAATACCTTGAAGAAAGAGGAACGGTGGGTGAATGATTGAAGTTGAAATCTGAGTGTTCAGAGAAAGAAGATGGGGAAGACATGATTCAAGAATGAATTGTTTTCTAAAAGTTTTGAAATCAAATTGAAAAGGAAGAGCAAAAATATAGTTTTTAGATATGAGATAATATATTAGTTACAAGCACTATAAAAAGGTCAATAATGTGAATGAACATGAATAGTAATAATAATTGTTATAGGTGACGGTTGAGTATTGGAAGAAGTGATAAAAAAAATTAAATATTTAATTGAAGAGTTATGGCGGGAGAATCCGAAGAGTTCCTTTTTTCTAGAGGTTTATTACGTGAAGTACAAATTAACTTTTTATAGAATGTTTTGCTTATATCTTTAGATTACGTATGGTGCACATCTTCCCTTTATCGAGATTAATATTAGTGCATCTCTTTTTTCGAGACTGTTGTTGTATCATGGTAGATAGAATATTAATTACTTCATTTAATTCAGAGTAATTAATATAGTATTTTATAAGATATGATATACGCGGACTGATCTCAGGGTCGCATGGCTAATCTAATTTGTAAAATTATCAAAAATCTGTTACATAAGGCATGTAAAAAAGATAGCAACTGTGGTCACAGTGCTGAACGAGGTCGCAGTGCTGAACGATAGCATGTTTCCTCTGTTTTTTATGCGAATAAGGATGCGAAGTAGGGTCGCAGACGTGATATGAATTGAAAGTTATATTATATTAAGTCTGCGACCATGGTCGCAGTGATAGAAAGTTTTGTTATACTATGACTGGGACTAGTGTCGCAGTCGTGATATAAAATTGAAAGTTATATTATATTAGTCTGCGACCATGGTCGCAGTGATAGAAAGTTTTGTTATACTATGACTGTGACTAGTGTCGCAGTCGTCAAATAAAATTGAAAGTTATATTATATTATGTCTGCGACCATGGTCGCAATGTTCAAAAGTTTTATTATGCTATGAATCGACTATGATCACAGACTTTGTAAAACGGTCAGAATGTGCTGAATGATATCATGTTTCGTCTGTTATGAATTTTTATGGATAAGGAATGCGAAAAAATTAACCATTGTATTTCATTATTTTTTTACACTGTACATTTGTAATAGAAAAATCAATATATGGTTGCCCCACATTAAATTTCATTTTTCTATTCATTTCAGTTTCTTTTATTAAACCTATATGAGTTAAAAATAATACGAATTAAAATAATAAAAAAATTAAATAAAAAACAACAGTTTTTTTATGTTTCAAGCATGTTTTTTACTTTTCACTTCTGTTGTTTATTTCACATTATCTTCATCCAAATTTTTTCTATTATATTTTCGATGTAGTAGAATTAGGAATTTTATAACTGTAGATATATTCAACTTAAAAGAAAAATGTAAATTACAAATTTTTTAGGTAAATTTTGGTTGTGGATGAGTTTTTTGCTAGTTTAGAAGTAAAAAGGGGTATTTTCGTCAATTTGATTCACGATTCTTTAGGCGGGATTTTTTTGATTATTTTGGCGCCTACACTCTGTGACCAATATGTGGCATATATTCCGCCACGTCACCGCCAGCTGAGAAACTCTCTTAGCCGTCGGCTGAGGTACAGCAACCCCATATATATATATATATATATATATATATATATATATATATATATATATATAGAGAGAGAGAGAGAGAGAGAGAGAGAGAGTTGTGTCATTCTGGAAGGATTCGGGGTCGAATCCTTCCCACTCAAATACAACCTTATGATATCTGAATGCAAGATTCATTCCATTTAAGTTGATCTACATTATTTCAAGTAACTAAAAATTAAAAAATATATATTTTGAATATTTTTTTCCCATCCATCAAGTAGGCGCAAAATGGATGGTCGAAAATAGTATATTGCTTAGATCTACATTTTTAGGCATACAAATTCTTGATCTAACCATTTCACCATGATCTAGACACTAAAAAACTCTCACATACCAATTTTTGTCAGATTTCAAATATTCTACACAGTTAAACTAACAATGGATGGGCAAAAAGTATTCAAAATATACGATTATTGGTTTTTAGTTACTTGAAATAATATAGATAAACTAAACTGAGTGGATCTTGCATTTGGAGTCGTAGGGTTGTCTTTGAGTGGGAAGGATTCAGCCTCGATTCCTTTCAGAATGACACAAGTTATATATATATATATATATATATATATATATATATATATATATATATATATATAGAGAGAGAGAGAGAGAGAGAGAGAGAGAGAGAGAGATAAACTTGTGTAGTTTCAGAAGAATTCGAACACGAATTCTTCCCACTCAAATACAAACATCCGACATTCAAATACAAAATCTACTCTGTTAAAGTTGACCTATATTAGTTAAAGTAACTAAAAATTAAAAATCAACTATTTTGAATACTTTTTGCCCATCCATCAAGCGTTGTAAAATGGACGGCCGAAAGTAAAAAGTTAGTTAGATCTATGTCATTAGACATACAAATTCTCGATCCAGCCATTTGATCATGATCTAAATATTTAAAAACTGTGCAAACTAATTTTTTTTAGGTTTCATATGTTCTACACCATTAAATTAACCAATTCACTATTTATGCCGTCTGTTTTTTCCCTACTTGATGCATGGGCAAAAAATATTTAAAATACTTAATTTTTAGTTTACAAGTACTTGAAATAATATAGATCAACTTCAACAGAATAGATCTTGTATTCAGATTATGTATGATTGTATTTGAGTGGGAAGGATTCGGGCTCGAATCATTCCGAAACTACACAAGTGTGTGTGTGTATGTGTGTGTGTGTATTTCATATTGTCCACGGAGGGATGGCCGAGTGGCTTGACCACTTGGTTTGCTCCGAAGTAGTCACGGGTTCAAGGCCTTCCTTAGGCAGATTTGGGTGGTAAGGCACTAGGTTTACTCCTCAGTAACCGAGGGCTTAACTTGCCCCATCGACACCCAAGGAATTAGTCAGGAGGCTGGATAACTACATGCAGATTTATATATAATAGAGTGAGGCTCTCTGGGTACTCTGAAATTTACCTTCTAAAATAAATATCTTTCATATTATTAACTTCAATGCTTATACTTAAAAGATGCAAGAACGAGAAGTCCATGAGGAAAATCACACATCTCATAAATCTTATGTCGAAATATATATAACAAGAAAGGACATGAAATCTAACATACCACATAGAATTTTATCAATACTTAATAAAAGAGATTGATTGATTGATTGATGCATATGTAACTAAGCCGTGGAGGAGGGACAATTATTGTCAAACACCATGCACCACTAGTAGTATCACCAGAACAAGGCATAAAATTAGCACAGAGAGGCACCAGCAGAGGTCAATTGAGAGTTCGACAACATCCCCAAGTTGTGGTTGAAGATCACAAAGTGTTCAGAAGTTTAACATTGTTAGTATCTGAGGGTATTTCAAAATTATACAAAGTTCATTTAGTCCCATATTGGATAGGAAAAAGAACTTTATGGTATTTAAATTTGAAGTCTCTTTCATGATGTGTTGTATGGGCCTAGAGACTAGGGTGCGCTCGCGTGCACACAAGCTCAATGAGGTTCGGAGAAAATAGGCAATCGGATATGAAAAATCTTAATGCGCATGTGCGCCCGCATTGCACCCATAGGGGTACAAATCTGGGTACAAGGCCCTCGCGGGTGTGACATGTATGTGAATAGGCTAAGTTTTGCTAGTTGATTTATTTTTTGGAATTAGATAAAATTAAAATAAATCTTTTCCATATCCTGTCACAGGATTTGGGCCAGAAATAGTCTCCTTCCATATCCTGTGAAAATATTTGGGTCAGAGATAGTCGTTGGACTCTCTGTCCAAATTCTACAGTGAACTCTATCCAAAGCAAGATTTCTTCCTCTGTCCAAGGGTTGCGTTCTCTGCCCAAGCATTTTGATGATGAAAAACTCTCTTTAAAAAGGATCAGATCCCTGCTCTCAAATGCACAACTGAACTATCTTCTTCCTCCTCTGAAATTTTCTAAAACTCTTCTGTGCTCCCTGCATCTCTAAAGAAAATAAAACTGAGTTGTTTGAGGGCATGTGCATTGCGAATATACGCACTTGCAGGGTTGATCGCTAGAAAGCATGCATAAGAATAAATGAAAGAGTGATGGTCGATGTTACAACTTTAGCGATTCTACCGTAATAGCAAAGAGACTATACGGGTCGTATCCACGAGGAGGGAGAGCGATGAAAGTTTGAATGTGGCTTCTTTGTTCTATTTGTTTTAAAGTTTTCTCTATTTTAAGAATGAATAGAAACAAAAACAAGAAAGAGTTTAGAAATGGTTTAAAATATTTTGATGTTGGAAAGATGTTTTTGTATTAAAGAGATGAAAAAATGCATGGCTAACCTTCTACTAAGTGTTTCCACTAACCTCCAGCTTCTTGATAACATAGCCTCATGAAGGATTATAGGCAATCACAACACTTGTGCGAAAGAACTTTTTATGTGGTAAATTAAATGAAAGTTCTCCCCATCACTTGCTTCACATGGCAAGACTTGAACATTCCCCCATCAAGATTCGTTTGAAAGCGAGCATGGAGGAAGAAACAAGTGCACTAATGGTATCGGTAAGGATGTATGGGAATTTCTCTAAATTACAAGAAACAAGTAAAATAACACATTTTTATAAATCATCAAAAACTTGTTAGTTAAGCATGAAGTATGAACAATGAATCTACTTGTTAGTAAGTTAAGTTAAAACCCTCATCGTAAGATATCATGACCCTTGTCTGCACAAGGCTTATGTGATACTTATTGATTCATACAGGTTGTCAATTAAGTTGCTAGAGATTAGTGGGTTAGTAGTTAGTTAGCCATGCTATAAGAAGTTAGCTAGACATGATAAATAAAAATAAAAGAGAAGACAAAATGAGAGTAGACATATTACACTAGTGTAAGGAAATAAAAGCAAGTAAAAACACCAACGAATGAAAAGAAGAAGGAGAAGTATTACTTGTATAAGATTGTCACCTTTACAACTTGTACACACTCTCTCACGCTAATGGCTAAGCTAAGCTAGAAGAAAAAGAAAATACAAGAAACTAAAGAAAATCCTAAAAACAATCTAGCATCAATCCTCTAACTATGCATATCCCTTCTTTGAAAAACCAAGGGGGTATTTATAGGCACGGGAGGAAAGGAGCCCCGGGGACAATCCCTGGCAAGAAGTACTGGCGCATCTGTGCCAGTACTGCTACGGAAACGTGGCTTTTGCCGCGTTTCCGTGGCCCTTCTGGCGTCGTTTCTGCAGCGCCGCCTGGAGTACCTCCTGTTGTGTCAAGCGGCGCCGCTTGCAGCAGCCTTCTGTTGTATCCCCCTGCTTGTCCCCTACTACTTTCCAGTTTTCTACACCCTTTTTTGTCATATTAGGCTTCCATAGTCAATGGACATTTTTGGCCTTAAAAATCACCAAATAAATGGAATTTTTAGGCTTCTTCATTGCACACTATGGTCCTAGGAACACACAAGAAAATCATTATTAGCAATATTTTTAAATAAAATAAATGTGATGGTGTAGTTTGAAATGTGCATGTTTAGAGACTATTAACTCCCCCCACACTTATCTTTTGCTCATCCCGTGCAAAACAAAAATCAAGAGAATTATTATACCACTTTTACAGGTCATGCAATTGCACTTAGCATGTGCAACAAGGCCTTAAGCCTCTAAGTTTCCCCTAGAGGAGGAGTTTTGTCTCCTGAGGGTTTTTAGTGGGTTACACCCATAAAATCCAAGAAAAGAAAGAAAATGTTAGTTATTTTTGAAAATCTTCTTAAAGTAGAAAAAGGCTTTTTAATCTCTTTAGTAAAAAATAGCTAAATAGTTATAAGCTTTAGGTCTAACCCTTATTAGTCCTTCCTATGCTTTGGTCTTCGTGGAAGAATATGGTCTTTATTTAAGTTTAAGAGAAATTATGCACTTCAAACTCATTCTTTTATTTTTTTTTTCTTAAATAATATGCTTTGTGTGAAGTGATGATTTACTTGGAATTTTTTGACTCAAACTCTAATGCCACAAAATTTATGAGTGTTTATTTATGTACCATTTATGCCTAATTTTCTTGGGGTTTCTAATTTACTTATGTAACAAGTTTTACCAGGCGGCCTTAGGGCACCAGGTGAGAAAACACCCCTTAGGTTAAATAATCAAGTAAACTAAGCCACGAAACTAAGTTTTATTTCCTTTAGATATGAATAATTATGCTTCTTAAGACATAATTATCCAGCTTAATCAGGTTTATAACTATATATATAAATTTTTTCTTTTTTTATTTTTTTTGTGGCACTTGAAGTCTTTGTCTATAAATTTCAAGAGTGTGTGTAGCCAATGCATATTTACTAAGACAAAAAGTAAAGAGTGAGTTATTTTTCTAATTCCTCGTAAACTATCAATATAACCAATATTCTTTTACTTGGGCTAAAGTAAAAAATTTCTAACTTGATTTTTCTTAATCCTTCTAGCTATTTTGTATTTTTACAAAAGACTATCAAAAATTCTCTACTACTTAAGATTTTTATCTTAATAAAAAGGAAGAAAAAGAAATACTAAAAATGAAAAAAAAAAGAAATCCTATGTTAGTACCCCTCCCCCACACTTATCTAATGCATTGTCCTCAATGGATAATATGTGAATGCAAAAACAATAAACAGGTGTAAGGAAAGATATATAAAGAAGTATGATAATTTACAAAGAACTCCTAATGTTAATTTATTTACATTTTTTCTGGTTTGTGGTGGGGTGTGGTCACGTGTAGGATTGGTCGACAAGACCCAAGATATTTTCATCTTGTGACTCAGGCTCAGTGGTTACAAAAGCTTTTAATATTTATCCGTTGACTTTCATCTTCTCACCACTCTTTGGATCAACAATTACTACTGTACCGTGTGGAGAAACTGTACATGCAGTGAACGATCCCGACCAACAACTTTTGGGTTTCCCCGCAAAGATGTGAAACCTTGAATTGTAAAGCAGAACTTTTTGTCCAGGGACAAAATTTTTTCGGTTGATGATTTGGTAGTGAAAAATTTTTGTTCTGCTCTTTGTGATTCATGCATTATCATAAGCTTCATTCTATATTTTCTCTAATTTTGAGATCTGCAGTTTTCTTAGTTCATCAGCTTTAGTCAATAAAAGTTTAATTGCTTTATAGCCTATAGGGCTCGGTGTTCTAATTTGACGGGCAGATGGCAGGCTTTTCTCTATATAATTCTGTATGGAGACATTCCTAGAATGGTGTTAAAAGTAGTTCGCTAAGCCTACAAAGCATCTATCAGCTTGATCGACCATTCTTTTCAATTTTGACCTACTGTTTTTTCAAAATGAGTTTGATTTGTCGATTTGTCACTTTAACTTGCCCATTCGTTTTGGAACCCGCGAGCAATAATTAGTGATAATGGGTCACATTTTTGCAATAAGATTTTCAAAGCCCTAATGCAGAAATTGTTGGCCCAGAGGCCTTCCACTCTAGTTTTGATGATGATTAACTCATGTAGTTATGTTTACTAATAATCTTGTGATGTTTAGTTTCAGATTCTTAACCAAGATATTAGTAGATGATTAGCTTCAACAAAGGTGTTTTGGAGCTTCTCACATGGTGATTCAAGAGCCCGAGCGACAAAGTCATATCTAGCACTCGTTGGAGTCAAGCTCGGTGGATCACGGTTTGGATCGAGTCGACTTGAAGACGGAGTTCGTCAAGAAGACTTCAGTACATAGTTTAATTTTTGTTTTAGATCCATTTGTAAAGACTAGATAGTGTGATATGCTCAAGTTCACAACACACACACTTGTTTCTAGTTTTCATGTTTATTGATTTTCGGTTTTGGTTTAACCGATCTTGGTTTTCATGAATAGATAAATTCAAAACAAGTTTACATGGTTTTATGTATATTAGATTTGTTCTATATACATCTATGCTTCAACTATTTAAACAAACTTAGTTTGATAGTCTATTTCATGAGTTTGGTGTTTTGGTATTTTAACAAAACATATTTTTGGATTTTTAGTCAAAAACATTGATATATATATATATATATTTGATGTATATTGGATTATATCCATATACAACATGCTTAAAGTTGTTTAAATATCATGTTTTTCTATTTGAATGAGTTTTGGAAAAATCGGATTTCCATTTGAAAATTCAAGTTTTAGAAAATACGGATTTTATTTTTCTGCAAAATTTCCATAACACAAAAATGGTTCAAAAAGTTTGAAATATGTGTTGAAATTTTTCACACATGTTTGTATATCAATGTATTATACTGAAACTATTTTTGTGGATTTTTAGAAATTTTATGAGATTTTATAGGATAATAAAAACTAAGTTTTTCAATCCCTAAAACAGCCCTGCCAGGCTCTGGCGGTCGACCGGGCCGGTCGACCGACGTGCACAAGGATGTGCACCCTGACCAGCCACTTGGGCCGGTCGACCGGGCGGTCGACCGACTGCAAGTGCCCCACTCTCGGGTGGGGGCGGTCGACCGGACGGTCGACCGTAAGCAAGGCATGGTCGACCGAGCGGTCGACCGGCCAGAGAGCAATTTGCTCTCTGGATTGGCACGGTTGACTGGGCAGTTGACCGGCAGGCTCAACGGTCAAAAATTTGACCGTTGGCCGGTCGACCGGAAGGCCAATTCTGGCCTAATCAGTAGCCAACGGGCAAATTTCTTTTGGGGTTATAAATACCCCATTTGAAGTAGGTTTTGGAAAAGATGTTTAAGAGAGAAAAATTTTATACTTCCTAAGTGTTTTAAGCAAAAATTTTGGGTTCAAATTCCTATTCTCTATTTTGTTTTAAAGTGTTTTTATTTCAAAGAAAATAGTCTTTTGGGAATTGGTTTTTGGTCTAAAAATTCTATATCTATTTGGTGTTTTTCCCAAGTGATTTTCTTTGATCAAAACACTTTGTTTTTCACACTTGAGCTATATCATTCTATCCTTTCTATAGGATCATTATTTTTGTGGAAAAGAATTAGTTTGTGGTCTTTTGATCACTAAGTTGTAAACCCTCCTAAACTTGTGATATCCCTCTTGTCTAGAGGTTGATTTTGGAGTGGTGGTTAGCTCCCTCTAGTGAGAGGTGGAGATTGTGTTTAGCTCCCTCTAGTGAGAGGTGGAGTTTGTGTTAGAATCCCTCAAGTATGAGGTGATTGATTTGTATTGGCTAAGTGCCTACCCCTCTTGTGTAAGGTGGTGTTTGTGTGGCTTTGTGCCTAGCCTCTAAGTGTAGAGGTTGTTTTGGTTGAGAGAGGAGTTGTGTACTCCATATTGTAATTGCCCCAAATCCTCAGTGGAGGTTCCCTGTGTGGGAGTCCTGTGTGGACAAGTGGATTGAAATCCTTCTGTGTGAAGGCAGAGACGTAGAGCTATGTGCTCGAACTTCGAAACATATTCGTGTGTTTGTGTTTGATCCATTGACTCTTACTCTCTCTCTCTCTCTCTTTACTTTGTGCCTTGCCTCATTTCATATTAATCATTCATATTATATGCTTGGCTTGTTTGTGTGTACCTCACTTGTGCTTAACCACGAGAGCTTCATATAGCGCCTCAACTCTTATTCAGAGGACTCAAGAGGAGTTAGTCCAGAGCACTTTACCGGGAATTCGGCTACACTCGTTGGTTACATTAAGTGTAGTTGCAATTTAGTTTTAATTTTCGCATTTAGTTCATTAGATTAGCCGTACACCTATTCACCCCCCTCTAGGTGTACTTTCAGAAATATCCCATCACTCACAAACAAAATTTGATCGGGGAAGAATTGTGCACAAAAAATGTTGTTTTGAAAAGTATGTGTGCTTTGGCTTCCTTGATACTTCTGTTATAGCATGGTGGCTAAACAGGTCGAATCCATAGGGACGGGAAGTGATTAAAGATTTATCGGTATATTCACATGTATATTAAGTGTTCTTCAATGTTTGAAATAATCAAAAGAAAAAAAAACAAAGAATGAAAAGAGAAGAATACGGTGAAAACAAAGAAGAGGGAAACATAAAAAAGTGATTGTGCTTTTGGGTTTTTAAAACAAATAGAAAGAAAAGATAAAAAGGGATACAAGAAAACTCATGACTACTAATTGCTAATGGCTCCTCTAATATGCTAACCTCTTAGTGATTGTTGCCTCACATATATCATTGGCCATCACTAGTCCTTGGCTTCAAGAGCCTTACAAAGCATGACCCATAAGATCACTTTCACATCCAAACTCAACAAACAAAAGCAAGCTATACTTGAACTATCAAAACTAACTAGAATAAGCATGAAATAAAGTAATGATAACTTATTAGAGAGTTAGATTTCAGAGTGCTAGAATCAATTATCATGAGCCATCAATGGCTCTTGCAAGAGCAAGGCCAAGTAGAGGCTATTAGATTCATGTGGATTATAAGTAAGGAGTTAGCATAGTTAATGGTTAGTAGTTAATTGCCATGAGAAGAAAATTAGCTAAATATGTAAAGAATTAGAGAGAAGAAAACAAGTAGAGATAAAGATAGAACCTTTCATAGAGTGTCACCATCCATTACAAGCACTTTAACTTTCATCCTAACTGTCACTCTCTTCCCTATTACATGATCTACAAGAAATGAAAAATACAAAAGAAGAAGAACTAACCTACTCCAAAGAGAACAAATCTACCCTAAAAACTCTCCTCCTTTCTGTTCTGAAAAACCTGGGGCATTTATAGGCTAAGGGGGCATCAGGGAAGCATCATGGGGCCACGAGTCGAAATTCGACATGTCGCCACGCCAGAAGGCAGCGAAAACACAGTCTTACTACGTTTACGCGACCCATCTGGGGTTGTGCACGTTGATTAGTCTCTAATATTGCATAATTTTTACCCCATCTTCACATTTATTTTATAAAAAATATTGCTAATAATGGTTTGCTTGTGTGATCCTAGGTCCATGAGAATAAAGAAGAAGACCTAAAATTACCATTTAATGGGTGATTAAAGGCCTACAAGATAGCCATTGACCTTAGAGGGTGATTCTGTCAGACCTGGGTGCTCAAATCTAAAATTCAGAAGGTACAAACGACAGAAGACCGAAGCGACAGTGCACAGATAGCGGTGCTGCGCGTACCGCTCTGGTACAGCCGCAAAAATGTGGCTTTTGTCGCGTTTTTCGCGGTCGTACTGGCGCGGCTGCGCCAGTGCTTTGGGCCAGGGTTTACTCCCTGTCCCCTTTTCTCCTGGTGCCTATAAATACCCCCTTGGGGTTCTTTAGAGGGAGATATCCAGAGAGCTTAGGTTTTATGTTAGTTTGCTTTTAGGAATTGTAGTTGTTTGTGTTTCCTTCTTCTTTTAACTTTGTTTAGCCATTAGAGTGAAAGAGAGAGTTTGTGTACAAGTTGTATTTGAGGGTGATAATCTTATATAAATAATACTTCTCTTTATTCTTTTCATTACTTGGTATTTTCATTTACTTTAACTTTCTTGTTTTAGTGTAATACTTCTTCTCTTTACTTCTTCTCTCTTGTTGTTTTCTTTTCTTACTCATGTCTAACTAACTCTTTCATTGCATGGCTAACTAACTACTAACCCACTAATCTCTAACAACTTAATTGATAAACCAAATAAGTCAATAGTGTCAAACAAGTCTTGTGCAAACAAAAGTTATGACATCTTAAGATAAGTGTTCTAACTCAAACTTACTCACAAGTATTCCCTTTCTTATATTTCATGCTTAACGATTTTTGATGATCTATAGATTGTAAACTTTACTTGTTGTTGTAAGTTAGAGATATTCCTATTAATCTTTGCCGATACTATTAGTGCTTGTTTCTTCTCTTATTCTCGCCTTCAATGGATCTTGATAAGGGAATGTTCAAGTTTTTACTTTGTAAAGCTAAGTTAAAGGAAGAACTTTTATTCGATCTCTAATGTGAATAGTTCCTATGCATAAGGGTTATACTTGTCTATGATCCATTATGAGGCTGCATCTTCAAGAAGTTAGAGATTAGTTGGAGCACTTAGTAGAAAGTTATCAATACGTTTTTACCTTTAAGAAAACTCATCTTTACAAACATTACCCAAATCCAAGAAATTTTTGAAACAAAACTTGTTTTCTTTTTAATTGTTTATTTTGAAACAAAGAACTTTCTCTTTTCTTTGAACAAAGAAGCCACATCAAAGCTTCCATCGCTCTCCCTTTTGTGGATACGACCCGTATAGTCACTTTGCTACTACGGAAGAATCACAAAAGGAATAACATCGACCATCACTCCTTTCCTTATTTTTCTGCATGCTTTTTGCCAATCAAATTTTGGCGTCGTTGCCGGGGAAGGAACAACTTTATTGTTCCACACTAAAGATTTTTTTGTTTTTGTGTGTAAGAGAAGTACCAAGGAGCTAACTATTACGGGAAGCAAGAGTGGTGGCCAAAGACATTGCACGAGGAATTCATTTGCCCTCGGAAAATTCGTATAAAAGTGAATTTTTCGATTGAAGTACTAACAAAATCTCTTCTGCAGGGTTGCCGAAAATCGCTCAAAATTGCTTTCTTAAATTTTTAGTTCACTTGTATGCTTCACCTTATACATTTGTAATAAAGTCAATAGAAATCTATTTGTTGATAAATTGAAAATTGGATTAGATTCTTGCATTTAGGGCAACGTCTATTTCAATTCATTTCAATTTCTGTTGAAGAGTGCTGGAGAAAGGTACGTGTGCATTCCATATAGAATAGGACCAACATTTTGGAGTGATTTATCGTTTTGAGTGTTATCTTGTTATGAGTATACTATACACTTGCACGATTGACATTAACGGCAAAACCCAAATAAACAAGATAAGGTGGAGATTTCATCACCCTTCCTTAGCCCAAAAAACATCTCCAAGTGCACTCACAATCCCAAGCCTTAAATAAAAATTGATAGACGTTGGCCCTAGGGACATCTCAGACTCACTAAGAGATTAACCGAGGGTGAAAATTGCAAGAACTATACTCCTGCAAAATCAGTATCTAAGGAAAGAGGATTGAGAAGTTAAGCCTCGAAAGCTCTGTGGTTAGCGTAATTAAGGCCCGAGGTTCACGCTCGGATACCTACCACCAAGTTTTGCCCTTTTCTGGCCGATTAGCTTGTAGTTGAGTTCCTGCAATAACCTCCCATGGAGAATCGACCAGTTAGGAGTTGTCTCGGTCCAGGTACCTTAGACTAAGGCTTGGTAGTTGTTTCTCGTTCTTTTATTTGTTCTTTTTTCTTTTGATTGTTTGTTGTCTATACGTTGTTTGTGGTATGCTACATACTAGAGTGGAGATCCTGTAACTTCCAGATTAATCAGAAACACTTCTTTACCCCTGCATCCAGATCCGGTGATGGCATCGCTCCAGGACGGTTTTACATGATCAGAACCTCACTGCCATCTTGTATAGAACTTCCTGAGGTGAATAGAAATAACTTTGAGTTGAATCCCCAATTTATCAACACTCTTCCAAAATTTCACGATTTGGAATCAAAGGATGCATACTTCTTTGTTAGGAAATTTGAAGAAGTATGGCTCATGATGCGCATTCCCCAGCTAGGAGACGATGCCGTTAGGTTATATTTTATTCCCTTCTCCATAAAGGACCTAGCTAAAAAATAGCTGTATAGTTTGGCTGTAGATTCAGTTACAACGTGGGATGATTTCGTCAAGGCCTTCTTGAAGAAATTCTACCCAATTCACAAGACTGCCCTTATCAGAAAGAATATCATGCAGTTTAGGTAAGAACAGAGCGAACCATTCTGGAGATACTTTGAGCGATTCATCTTTACAAACATCACCCAAATCCAAGAAATTTTTGAAACAATATTTGTTTTCTATTTAATTCTTTATTTTGAAACAAAGAACTTTCTCTTTACTTTGAACAAAGAAGCCACATCAAAGTTTCCATCGCTCTCCCTCCTTATGGATACGACCTGTATAGCCACTTTGCTATTACGGAAGAATCGCAAAAGCAGTAACATCGACCATCACTCCTTTCCTTATTTTTGTGCATGTTTTTTGCCGATCAACATCGCGTCAGGATGTGCAGCCTCCTGCTGCACACTACTTCTTGTACCTCATGTTGCTTCATCAGAATTCGCTCCCAGAATTGGCAGATAGGCTTCTCAAAGTCAATGACTATATTTAGGCTCTAAAAATCACCAAATAAATGGGATTTTTGGGCTTCTTTTTCATTTCATGCCATGGACCTAGAAACATGCAAGAGAGGTATTATTAATAGAATTTAATATTGAATAAATGTGAAGATGTGGCATGAAATATGCAATTTTGGAGACTAATCACACCCCACACTTATCTTTTGCTCGTCCCGAGCAAAATAGAAAAACTAACTAAGAAGATTATTACACCACTTTCGCAGGTAACGCGATTACACTTAGCGTGTGCAACAAGCCATTAGTCCTCTAGATTTCCCCTAGAAGAGGAGTTTTGTCTCCTAAGGGTTTTCAGCGGATTACATCCACAAAATTCATAAAGAAAGAAATCAAATGTTAGTATTTGAAAACGCATTTTGAAAGAGAGAAGTTTTGAAGTATTTTTCGAAAATTTAAGTGACCCAAAGTCATAGGTTAACCAGAAATTATTCTTTCTTAAATTAAGTTTGAATGCAAGATCTTGTTATAAATTAAAGGTAAGGATTTTTGAAATTGAATTAATTCTTTGATCTTTAATACAACTCTTAAACAATATGCACTTTGTGAACAATAAAAATTTATGGGATATCAACTCTAACTTTCATGCATTTTATTTATATCAATTTTTTTCTTCTCTTAGTTTTTTTAGACTTTCTAGTTTACCCGGATAGTGAGCCTTTAGCCGGTGACTCCCAAACCAAATGATTTTAGGGTACCAGATGAAAAAAATCCCTCGAGCTTAAGGACTCGAGTAAATAAGGCCACAAAACTAAAAAAATTATTTTATTTTCGTCTACTGTTTTAGGCGTGGATAATCATGCTTCTTGAGCATAATTACCCAACTTAGTAAGTGATTTTTTTTATTTTTTTGTATTTTGTTATTTTTTGGTGGTATTTTCAAAAATTTTGTATGTGTGAAGTGCATATATCTAAGGCAAAAAATACAAGATCAAATTATATTTCCAATATTACTTCGTGATCCAAAAATTTAAACAAAATCAATTATTTTGACTCAGTAAAAAATTCATAATTTTAGGTTTTCCTAATTCCTAAGATAATCTTAATATTCTTAAAAATAACTCAGAACTATGTCTCTTATGTCAAAAGTTTTGTAAAAATAAAAGAAAAGGGTTTATATACAAAAGACAAAATCTAAAAACTTTTTAAAAAAGAAGTGTAAAAGAAATAATGTTTAAAACAAACTACGTCAGTAAACCCTCCCCCAACTTATCTCATGCATTCTCCTAAATGCATCGTGAATGTCTATATGCATGAAACAAATAGAAAGGGAAGGAAAATTACCTCATGGTAGTGGTTCTGGTGGTGCTCTGATTGGTCCATGAAATGCGAGATTATTTAAAGATTGTAGATCTCGAAGAAACCCACTAGTGATCTCTCTAATACGACCCAGTAAAAGAATAATTGAGTGAATGGTCTTATTTAAAAAATTATTCCCATCTAATTTTCAATTTTCAAAAATAATTCTTGTGTCATTTTGTTCAACTGCTTTGTCCAACAGTGAAGTGTAAGTTTGGGAGATGATTTATTTAGGCCCAAAGGAACAAATACCACCTCAGGAAGTTGACTTAGATCAAGTCTAGATTCAAAAGTGGGAATCAAAAATGTTCAAAAATAGGGTCCAAACCAAAAAATTGATGTTTACACACTTGCCCCATCAATGAAGTATGATCGAAAGATATTGGTGATACTATTTCATGGTGTACTAATACAAGATTCAATGTTGACTCCGGAATATGAAAAAAAATTGGTAAAGATTCCAAAGTCATTATTGAATCAAAAAATGAAATGGAATTACCAGCTTGTTGATCTAGATCACATTCATACTCAAGTTCAATTTCAGGGAAGGGATAACTTGCCAAAATATCAATGGAACTTTCAAAACATGGAGTTTGGTCAAGTTTAAATGGATGAGTTGAAATTGAATCTTGGTTTCTTAAATAACATGATTCTTCGGTCCAATCGATAGGGCTAGGGATATAAGGATTGGTCAAAATTGACAAGAAAGACTTTTCTCATTCCCATTGATCAATTGGCTTATTATTGAGTCAACCTACTGATAGGCCGGTAACAGAATTTTGAGTTTGAATCATGTCTTCTATACTCTTTGCAATTGGTTCTTCTTGAAATGATGAGTATGAAAGTTGATTTTAGAAATTGTGATAAAATCGTGAATCCATCAGATTTTGCGATTGTTGTTCGGACTTATGCAAGGCTTCCATACTCATTTTCAGGATGGACTTTTTTTTCAATTAGATATTCTAGAAAAGAAGTATGTAAAGCTTGATATTGAGAAAATGGTTAGTCCAACATGTTTTGAGAATGTCGCTCGGACTCACGCTAGAGTTCCATACTAAATTCCAAGACTGATGGTTGTTTATTTAGAATCCGTGAGACTGGAAAAGATGAGTATGACTCTTGAAAATTTGGTTAACATGATGAGTCCAACATATTTTAAAATTGCTCAGTTTCACAAAAGACTTCCATACTCTTTTCTAATTCAGATTTCTTTTCAATGAGATGTTCTGAAAAAGAAGTATATGAAGTTTGATGTGTAAGGGATTGTGAGTTGAGCAAGTTCTGAATTCATTATTAGGACTCAAGCATGTCTTCTATACTCTTTTCTATCTCTAATTTTTCTATTGTTGGTGGTTCAGGAAAATGAGTATATGAATCAAAATCAAGGGATGAAAATTGTTAAAACCATGGACAAGGTGGTTGAAAATTTGACTTAGGGGAGGTGAATCCCCATTGACTTTGTGAAGAGTAAAAATTATTATAAAAATTATAGTCATAAGATTGGGGGTATGGGTCATATTGAGTCAGATAAACCCAATCCGGCCTATATGGTTGGTTCATGTTGTACATGGCCTTGTTGTACATGGCCGTGTTGGAGTTATCCGAGTCAAATGAGGTCGGGGTGAAATATAGATTCATATTAGGATTGAAAGAATTATTATTGAAATCCATTTCACAAACAAACATGAACAAAAAAAGAAAAAGCAAACAAACAAACAAACAAAAAGAAAAAAAATTCAAAAACAAGTATATACTTGGGTTGACCTAGACCTAAACGACTCCTAACTGGTTAGACTATCCAGGGGGTACGTTGTAGGAATCTGACCACAAGTTATCAGCCAGGGAGGGGCAAGATCAGTGGGAGGTTTTCGTGCCAGAGCAATGGGCCTAATTATGCCAAACCACTGTTCTTCGAGGTTTTGTCTCTCAATCCCCAATGTTCAATACCGATTAGACAAGAGTCAACTTCTAACAACTTTTTCCTTAGGTCAATCTCTTAAATGAGTTAGAGATGTCCCTAGGGGCCAACGTCTAATAAATTTTATTTAGGCTTGGGATGTGTGAGTGGGGAGATGGCTTTTTGGCTAAGGGAGGGTAATGACATTCCTACCTTATGTTATGTTCAGTTTTGCCCTTAATTTTTGATTCACGTAAGTGTGCAATATAGAAAAGTATGAACACAAAAAAATCAAATAAATCACTCAAGTGTTTGTCCTAAGCTATATGCAATGCAATATATACACCTCCGTCAAGATCACAACAATACAAGAACAAAATATAATATGTTGGAATTAAAATCGACATGTGCCTAGATGTAAATGTCTAAACTGTTTTAAAACATCAATTTCTGTATTTTAGTTCTTAATTATTACAATGTACAAGTAAACAAAAAAGAAAACTAGTAGCAAAATACACAGATATATGCAATTGAAGATACCCCTGAAAAAGAAGCAGGAAACAACTCCCTGCTTTCTTAAGCAAAGAGAAACAGGGGAGTGTGGACTTTTGCAGTTGTCAGATTCTGAAAATTGTTATTTGTACCTAGAAACAAAAAAGAAAAGTTTTAGCGATTCTAAAAAATCAAACCGTTCCCATCCCCAGCAACAGCGCCTAAATTTGATCGCTGGAAAGCATGCATAAGAATAAGTGAAAGAGTGATGTCGATGTTACAGCTTTATAGCGATTCTACCGTAATAGTGAAGTGTCTATACGGGTCGTATCCATAAAGAGGGAGAGCGATGAAAGCTTGAATGCAGCTTCTTTGTTCTTTTCATTTTAAAGTTTTTCTTTGTTTTAAGAATGAATAGAGAGAAAAACAAGAAAGAGTGTAGAAATAGTTTAAATATTTTGATGTTGGAAAGATGTTTTTGTATTTTAGAGATGAAAAAAATGCATGGCTAACCTTCTACTAAGTATTCCCACTAACCTCTAACTTCTTGATAACATAGCCTTATGATGGATTATAGGCAATCACAATACTTGTGTGAAAGAACTTTTCTTATGGTAGATCGAATGAAAATTCTCCCCATCACCTTTCTTCACATGGCAAGACTTGAATATTCCCCCATCAAGGTTCATTTGAAGGCGAGCATGGAGGAATAAACAAGTGCACTAATGGTATGCGCAAGAGTGTATGAGAATTTCTCTAACTTACAAAAAACAAGTAAAATAATACAATTGATAAATCATCAAAAACTTGTTAGTTAAGCATGAAGTATGAACAAGAATCTACTTGTTAGTAAGTTAGAGTTAGAACCCTCATCGTAAGATATCATGGCTCTTGTTTGCACAAGACTTACGTGATACTTGTTGATTCATATGAGTTGTCAATCAATTTGCTACAGATTAGGGGGGTTAGTAGTTAGTTAGCCATGCTATAAAGAAGTTAGCTAGATATGGTAAATGAAAATAAAAGAGAAGATGAAATGAGAGTAAACATATTACACTAGTGAAAGGAAATAAAAGCAAGTAAAAACACAAAGGAATAAAAAGAAGAAGGAGAAGTATTACTTGTATAAGATTGTCATCTTTAAATACAACTTGTGCATACTCTCTCTCTCTTTCACTCTAATGGCTAAGATAAGTTAGAAGAAGAAGAAAATACAAGCAACTAAAGAAAATCCTAAAAACAAACTAGCATCAATCTTTTAACTAAGTATATCCTCTTCTCTGGAAAACCAAGGGGGTATTTATAGGCACAAGAGGAAAGGAGCCCCAGGGGACAATCCTTGGTCAGAAGTACTGGCGCATCTGCGCCAGTGCTGCCGCGAAAATGTGATTTTTGCCGTGTTTCCATGGCCCTTCTGGCGATGCTTCTGCGGCGCCGCCTGGTGCAGCCTCCTGTTGTGTCCCCCTGCTTGTTCCCCCTCCTGCTTTCAGATTAGGCTTCCAAAGTCAATGGTTATATTTGACTTTAAAAATCACCAAATAAATGAGATTTTTGGGCTCTTGGGCTTCTTCTTTATTGCACACCATGGACATAGGAACACACAAGAAAACTATTATTAGCAACATTTTTATATATAATAAATGTGATGGTGTAGTGTGAAATGTACATGTTTAGAAACTAATCAAGGGCCAGCGATCATTGAATCCTGAAGGGTATGCTGCCATCAACCTGCTGCACCAACATACTCTCTCAGAGGGGCATAGTTTACTCTTAAGGACAGTGCTCTGCACGCCTCGATCAAAACAAGAGAAGTTCTTCAATTTATTCTCCTTGAAAGTTTAATTTTAAAAACAAATCCTAGTAGTACTGCAATTTATTCTAACAATCATAAGAGTAGATGGATATGGATACTGCTATAGTTACTGCTACTACTGTTAAGTCTCTACCTGACATCTCTAAGATTGAACCATTTAATGGAACCCACTTTAAAAGATGGCAAGAAAAGTTTTGTCTATACTTGGTGTAACTGGTTATGCTTTTGCTATAACTGACCCTAAACCAGATAAAGAAAAAGAGTTGCAAAACTAGGGAAAGATTAACAAAATTTGTGTACACATCATTCTCAGTGCACTTAATAATGCATTGTTTGATGTTTACTGTCCTTATAAAAATGCAATTGAAATTTGAGAAAGTCATAATAAGAAATACATTTTTGAAGATGCTGGAACTCTAAATTTTGCTACTAGAAATTTTTTGAATTTTGTCATGTCTAATGAAAAAGTTATTTTCTCTCAAATTCATGAATATCATGTTCTAATTGATGATCTTAAAAATGAAAATATCATCCTATGCGAAGCCTTTTTGCTAGAGCTATAACTGAAAAGCTACCGGACTTATGAAAAGATTAAAAGAAAGAACTAAAGTATAAAAGAAAACTAAAACCTGATGGGTCATTTGATAAATTTAAAGTTAGATTGGTTGCTAAAAGATACACTCAAAAGAAAGACTTTGATTATTTTGATATATTTTCTCTTATAACTAGAACTGCATCTATTAGAGTATTGTTTGTCATAGCATCTATTCATAAGCTTGTGATATATCAAATGGATGTTAAAATTGAATTCTTAAATGGAGAACTGGAAGAAGAAATATTTATGAACCAACTAAAGGTTGTGAGACCACTGAAAATGAACACAAAGTTTGCAAATTTGTAAAATTTTTATATGGTTTAAAACAAGCTCCCAAACAATGGCATGATAAATTTGACAGTGCTTTTGTTTTTAATGGTTATCAGATTAATGAAGATGATGAATGTATTTATACTAAATTTGAGGATAGTGTTGGTGTTATTATATGCTTGTATGTTAATTACATGCTTATATTTGGTACCAACTTAGAAATTATAAATGACACCAAATTTATTTTTTTCCTCTAATTTTGACATGAAAGCACGGGTGAAGTTGATATGATATTAGGAATTAAAATAACAAGAGATTTAGATTGTATCATGCTTTCACAGACACTATATAGAAAGGATGTTGAAAGATTTAGCTATTTTGACTGCAATCATGTTTTCACACCTTATGATGGCAGTATTCACTTAAGAAAGAATAAAGAAGAAAGTGTATCACAATCTGAGTGTGCACTAATCATTAGTAGTTTAATACACTTGATCAATTATACACGACCTGACATTGCATATGATGTGGGATGACTTACTCTTTACACTCATTGTCCTGATAAGGACTATTAGACAATATTATATCAAGTGCTAAAGTATCTAAAAGGAATTATTAATTATAGTTTAACATATTGTGATTTTCTTTCTGTTTTAGAGGGATACTCAGATGCTAACTTGATTTCAGATCACTAGAGTTAAAGTTGACAACTAGATATGTGATCACACTTGGAGGGGTGCAGTGTCTTGAAAATCATCCAAGTAAATCATCATATCTCACTCCACTATGGAATCTCAGTTTATTGCCTTAGAGAAGGAAGGTACTAAAGGCAGGTACTGAAGGCAGGTACTGAAGCCGAATGGCACAGAAAATGTAACACTTTCCTGGAATATATACTTAGATACGTATTCTGATTTTTCTATTAGTTTTTTATTTTCTCCCTATATTTCTTTTTGATTTGTGCTTTGTTAAGTTATTATTTGTAGTGGATTCGGATTCATGGAATCAAATTCAGATCGAATCTGAACTGGAAACGGGATCCTAATCTACTACTCGATTTGGTCTTTCTGATAGTCAGATTTGATCGGTTTAAGTTTCAAATATTATTTTCCAATATTATAGATTTTTCAAGATTTTCTAAAATTTCTGTTTTATTCTATAAAATCTTCAAAATCGGTGTCGACCAGTATCACTGGTCGAGTCTAGGATTTTTAATTTATAAATAGAGTTGAATTTATAAAATCTACTTTCACATTGTTTTTAGAATTACATTTTCTACTTTAGTGCATTTTAAGAGATTTTTCTGAATTTATAAAAACTTGACATGATTTTCTGTCGGCCGGCATCACCGGTTGATTTCAGAATTTTTAATTTTAAAATAAGACTAAATTTCTAAAAAATTGATTTCATATTGTTCTTCAGAGGGATGTTTTCTACCTTGGGAATTTTTAGGGATTTTTCTAAATTTCTCAAATTTTACACTATTATAATAAATTATTTTATTAACAAATTTCCTGCTCTTTTTCACATAACCTAGGCTTGCCACGTGTCACATCCCACTCAAAAAATATCTAACCAATAAATATCTCTCCTCTCTCTTCCTCTAATTTTCTCTTTCTCTTTCTCTCTCCTCTGTTTTCTCTCTCTTTCTTCTACCTGGGAACACCGTCGTTGCGCCGCCTGACGTCAGTGACCATCTCCGCGATGGCGACCACCTCCTCAGGCCGATCTCCTCTCTATTCTTTTTCTCTCCCTTTCTCTATCTTTATTTCTCTTTTCTTTCTCTTTCTTTTCTCTCTCTTTTCCCTCCCCTCTTTCCCCAGATCCGCCCAACGCCGCCATCGCCGATCGCCTCCAGCGGCCTCCTCCAGCGCCGGTGACACTCCCTAGTGAAAACCCCTCTTTCTCTCTCTCTCTTCTCATATATATATATATATATATATATATATATATATATATATATATATATCTTCTCCTTCTTTCTCTCTTTCCCTTTCTTTTATCTTTCTTTCTCCTTTCTCTCTCCCAGATCTGGGGCCAGATCTGTGCCGCCGTGGCCAGCAACAGTCGCGGCCGGCGGCCGCTGCACCGACCACCTAGGCCTTCTCTTCTTCTTCATCTTCCTCTTCTTCTTCTTTTCTTATTTTTCTTATTCTTCTTCTTCTTCTTCTTCTTCTTTTTCTTTCTCTTTTCTTTCCCTCATTCCTCTCCTTCCCTCTGGCCGTGGCCGTGGTGGCCAGAGCCACTGCCGGCCGACAGTCATCTCCCCCCTTGGATCTCCCTCTCTCTCCTTAGGTCTCTCTCCTTCCTTCCTCTGTCTCTTTCTTTTCTCTCTCTCCTTCATTTTTCTCCCCTCCCTCACCCTCTCTCTTTGTTGTGGACCGTCGGCGGTCAGAGCCACCGCCGGCCACCACTAGCCCGCCGGGCCGACAAGCCCCTTTCTCTCTCTTAGTTACTTTCTCTCTTAGTCACATTCTCTCTTCCTTCTCTCTCCCTCTCTCTCTCTTTACAGAATACTCTCTCCCTTTCTTCTGCTGATAGTGGATAGAGCTTGTGCACGTGTATTTGGAGTTTTGGTATTTTACGACAGAATATTTGGGCAAATGTTCTCGCCTCAATTCTGGGTTTCCCCACTATGATGGATGATTTGTATTATGCGAGTTGTGCATTTGTATTGTGATATCGATGGATTTGTAAATGTATAGTGGACATGTAGATATGTACCGGTGTGTTATGTTTGTATCGGTGTGGATGGTACATGTAGTATGTGGACATGTATCTGTACCACTATGATGTATCTGTATAATAGTGTTGTTTAATTTCTATACTTGTATACTACTACGATATCTGCTCTATTATTATGCGTGGTCGACCCTTTGTGGTCGTCAGCCTCCGGGCTCTACACTCAGCTCTGGGCTCATCACTCTACGGATAGTCTAGTTATTATCATATTATATGTGTGCTCGTGTGGTATTAACACTATTGTAGATTGCAGGTATAGCCCACTTCCCGGGCTGGCTACCCAATTAGTTTTACTCTTTGCAACCTCTGGGTTTCGTGGTAGCTACCGAGAGTGCGCTTAAACCTTATGGTCTCCTTACAGCCCTTTGGGCGTGTTGACACTATGAAAAGATAAACTCCAAGGCAGTTCTGCAACTAATCCGAACGATGTCAAACTTGTCAACACTTCTAAAATACAAGTCACAGCAGGAAGACATGTTCATCCTCAATGGACAAACCAATGACTTGGACTCCACTGCCAGTTTAGCAGACGGTGAACCAAGCATTTGCCTTCTGAAGAAGCCTAAGAGGCTAACATTTAGCTTCGCTGCAAGCTCAACTGTAGCTTCATAGCAAGCTCAGTAGCTCTGCTGTGGGCTCATTTTTTGCATCGCCTAAAGCTTTCATAACTCTGTTGAGAGCTCTCTTTTATGCTTCGCTGCAAGCTCAATGGTAGCTTCGCAGCAAGTTATCATTAGCTCTATTGTGGGCTTATCTTTTAGCTTCGTATGAAGCTCTTTTAGCTCCGCTATGAGCAAGCTCCATGTTCGCTAAAAAGTATGCATAAGAAGAAGTAAAAGAGTGATGGTCCATGTTACAGCTTTAGCGTTTCTATCATGATAACAAAGTGGCTATACAGGTCGTATACACAAGGAGGGGGCGATAGAAGCTTGATGTGTGGTCTTCTTTATTCGTAGAAAAGATGTTTCTTTGTTTAAAGAATAAATTGAAAGAAAAATAAGACAGATTGTAGAGATGGTTTGAAATATTTTGGTGTTAGAAAAGTATTTTGTATTTATAGAAATGAAAAAGATGTATGGCTAACCTTCTACTAATTGCTCCCATTAACCTCTAACTTCTTGAAGACATGGCCTCACAATGGATCATAGCAATCACAAACCTTATGTATGAGAACTTTTCACGTGGTAAATCGAATGAAAGTTTCTCCCATCACCTTACTTCACACGGAAAAACTCGAACAGTTCTCCATCAAGATCCATTTGAAGGTGAGCATGGGGGAAAAAATAAGTGCACTATTGGTATCGGTAAGGATGTATGGGAGTTTCACTAACTTACAAAAAATAAGTAGAGTTAACAACTTCTATAGATCATCAAAAACTTAGGAGCCAACCATGAAATAAGAAAGTGAGTCTACATATTAGTAAGTTAAAATTAAAAACCCTCATCGTAAGAGATTATAGCTCTTATTTGTACAAGACTTGTTTGACACTTATTGATTCATATGGGTTGTTCAAGCAAGTTACTAGAGGTTGGTGGGTTAATAGTTAGCTATAAAGAAGTTAGTTAGACATGATAAATAAAAACAAAAGAGAAGATGAAAGGAGAGAAAACATACCAAACTAGTGCAAGTAAAAGTAAGGTAAAAACACAAACAACAATGTGGTAAAGGAAGAACTTCACTTGTATTTGATTGTCACCTTCAAGATACAAGCTTCACTCTCTCTCACTCTAATGGCTAGCCTAATACAAGAAACAAAGAGAGAATACAAGAAGGCAAAGAAAAATACAACAACAAACTAACAAGAACTCTCTATCTCTGGATATCCTTCTCTGATAGTCCAGGGAGGTATTTATAGGCATAGGAGCATGGGGGACGAGTGGGGAGCATGGCCCCTGGCGCTGGCAAAGCAGCGCCAGGCTGCATTTCCGCGGCCATGCTGGCGCCAGTCTGCCAGCCGCGGAGTATGCAGACTGGTGCCAGGAAGAGGGGCCTGTTGGTGCATTAAATACGTTGACTTTTGCTTCCTGGTTCAGCAGATGTGGGCTTCAAGTGTGGGTTTCTTCTTGGCTCTAAAAAATTCTCAAATATGTTGGAGTTTTGGGCCTCTTCTCTTCTTAAAGAAAAACAAGGAGAAAAATCTATTAGTAAACAGAATTTTATTAAAATAAATATGAAAATGTGATGAAAAATATGCAAATATAAACACTAATTACACCCCTACACTTATCTTTATTCGTCCCTGAGCAAAACAAAAGTAACTAGAAAGCTAAACTAAGAAAGTTTATTACATCACTTTCACAGGTGACGTGATTGCATGAGCATGTGTAACAAGCCATTACATCTCTAGATTTCCTCTAAAAGAGCAGTTTTGTCTCCTTAGGGCTTTCAGCGCATTGCACCTAAAATATCCAAGAAAAGAATGAAAGTGTTAGTTATTTTGGTAAATTATTCTTAAAGTAGAAAAGGCTTTTAATTTTTTTAGTAAAAATAACTAAGTAATTATAAGCATTAGGTCTAACCCTTATTTGTCCTTCCTATACTTCGGTCTTCATGCAAGAATACGATCTTTATTTAAGTTTAGAAGGAATTATGTACTTCAAACTAATTCTTTTATTTTGCCTTAAATAATATGCATTGTGTGAAGTGGTGATTTACTTAAAAATTTTCAACTCAAACTCTAATACCATAAAATTTATTGTTATTTGTTTATGTACCGTTTTGTCCTGAATTTTTTTAGGCTTTCTAATTTACTTGTGTAACAAGTTTTTAACCGATGACTCCCAAACCAGGTGGTCTTAGGGCACAGGTGAGAAAACACCCCTAATGTTAAATACTCAAGTAAACTACGCCACGAAACTATAGTTTATTTCCTTTAGGCATGAATAATCATGCTTCTTGAGGGACAATTATTCAGCTTAATCGGATTTATAACTATATATACATTTTTTTTGACACTTAGAGTTTTTATTTATAAATTTCAAGAGTGTGTGTAGTCAATGCATATTTACTAAGATAAAATTAAAAAGATTAGTTATTTTTCTAATTCCTCTGACTATAATCCAACCAATATTCTTTTATTTAGACTAAAGTAAAGAAATTTTAACTTGGGTTACCTTAATCCTTATAACTATTTTGTATTTTTACAAAAGACCATCAAAAATTCTCTACTACTTAAGATTTTTTTTAGTAAAGGAAAAAGAAAAAAACAAAGAAATCCTAAAGAAAAAGAATTTTTTTTTAAAAGATATTCATATGCCCTCCCCAACACCTATCTAATACATTGTCCTCAATGTATGACATGTCAATGTAAATGCAATAAATAGGTATAAAGAACAATCTCATCATCTCCGTCTACTCGGACTGGCCGAAGTGCTAGGGCCAGCCGAGCATGAATGCATGAGGGTATCCTCAATGCGTTCCAGCCTAGTGCTTTGATCTTCCAATTATCTTCTAAGCCAGATCTGCCCCCTAAAAATCTTTTTGTGCCATTCTAGATGGAGGACATGAATGCATTAGTCTTAGTAGGGGTGGTTATTGCCAAAATTAGGGCTCATCTTATGCATCTATTTGTTTCTCTGATGATGACTCAGCAGGAACATCTTCGAGCTAGACAGTAGGTATTCAGATCGAGTGCAAGCAGCTATTGTACACACTGGTAATACATTAAGGGGTTACTAATACTCTATCATACTCAAAAATTCTACATCCGACAGAAATTTTCTGCATAGACGGGTCACCAGAACGGATAAAGAGTATTTAGCATCTCTAGTGTGTTGAGAGTTAGCAATGAGCTACTATAAAAGCATGGTGTTCAAACAGACATTGTGTTGCCACATCATGAGGCTGTGAATTATTTGAAGTGCTAGTATGTAAAAGAAGTTGTATGATCTATACATAAAATATTGCGTTGGATCCAACGTCCAACTCAATGAATGTTACAGAATGTGGTATTTGCTCGTACACTACGATCTAGTTCAGTGCAGCTCCATCAAATTCATGTAATCTATTAAGGGCAGTGGTGCAGCATGTTAAGGGGAGGATGGGATATTGGTGGTTTCTTCAATAGTACCCCGGGTGACCTCAAGGAGGTCCCCATTATCTAAATGGATAACAAAGTAGTCATGGTCAATGGTTACAACATCAATACCCAAATAGAAATTTTTTACTAAGTTTGGGCAATAGTAGGCATCAAGATCTGTGTTATCATAAACCAATCCATACCATTGCCTCTCCCTAATCCGATCTAGAAACACAGTGCCATACTCATGAACATCACGAAAAATCCATGAGAAATCTTTCTCAGGGAAATCACAGGGCCATGGGACAGATCTGAATTTAAAATAGAGATTAGGGATAGAAAATTACAAATCTCCCCTGGAAATCTTGGGGGGAAACTAACCACGAACCTGCCTAGAGCAAACAAGACAGCAAAAAGCACAATTGGGCAGTAGATCTATGATTTACTTTGAAAACTTGCCGGATGGGGAGTTGGAGGCGCGACTGTCTCTCCTAGACAGCTACAGAAAAGCGGCTTGTAGGGGGTGGCCGCGGCATTTTGGGGGAGAGAGGGGAGGGGTCGGGTGTTGTTGCGGCTCCTGGGCTCCTTATCTCAGATCTGTAAAATTTTTGATGTTAGGAAAAGGGAGAGGGAGAAGAGAGTATAAATAGGAACAAAAAGAAGGGAGATTCTAATTTTAACCCTAGGTCAAAAGAGTAATTACAAGTATACTAGGGTTATTATTATTATTATTATTATTATTATTATTATTATTATTACAAAGATCTCCTAATCTTTATATGCATTTACAAAAATATTATTTAACTTTTTTTATTTTTATTTGTGATTTGTGGTGGGATGTGGTCACGTGTAAGATAGGTCGAGAAGACCCAGGACAGTTTCATCTTGTGACTCAGGCTCAGTGGTTAGAAATGGCTATAATCTTTGAAATTTACCTTGAATTCCTCACCACTCTTAGGATCAAAATTACCACAGCACCATGTGAAGAGACGGTGCGCACAGTGAAGGGCCCGGACAAATGAGCTTTGAGCTTCCCTTTGAAGATGTGAGGTCGTGAATTATAAAGTAGAACTTTTTGTCCAGGGACAAAATTCTTTCTGTGTATGCATTGGTCATGAAAGAACTTGGTCCTACTCTTTGTTATTTTTGTGTTTTCACAAGCTTCATTTTGCATCTCCTCCAACTCTGAAATTTGCAGTTTTCTCAGTTTGCCGGCTTTGTTTAACTCAAAATTCATTTGTTTGAAGGCCCACAAAGCACGGTGTTCTAATTCCACTGGCAAGTGGCATGCCTTACAAAATACTACTCGATATGGAGACATATCGAGGATAGTTTTGAAAGCAGTCTGATAAGCCCATATTGTATCTATCAGCTTACTGGACCACTCCTTTCTATTCTGTCAAGCTATTTTCTCCAAGATGAGCATAATTTGTCTATTAGTCACTTTCACTCGCTAATTCGTTTGGAGATGATAGGCTATGGATAATTTATGAGTGATAAAATATTAACGCATCAGAGCTGCCCTGTTGCAGAAATGAGTCCCATTATCACTGATAATAGCGTGCAGGGTACTGAAATGAGAGAAAATATTTTCTTTCAGAAATTTGACAACCACCCTGTTGTCATTCGTCCTTGTCGGTATTGCCTCTACCTATTTTGAAATATAGTCCACTACAACCAAGATGTACTGGTTGCCAAGTGAACGGTCCCATAAAATCAATGCCCCAAACATCAAAAATTTTAACCTCCAGAATAGGGTTTAGGGGCATCATGTCTCTCTATGTAATTTACCCGGTCATTTGGCAGTTCGCACATGACTTGCAAAAGTTGAAGGAATCCTTAAATAAAGTGGGCTAGTAGAACCACTTTGTAAGACCTTTTTGGCAGTTTTGAGAGGACCAAAGTGTCCACCACAAGCAAGTTCATGGTAGAAAGGTAATACACTCCTATGCTCTTCTTCTGGTACACACCGTCTAATGATTTGGTCAGGACAGTATTTGAAAAGGTATGGCTCTTCCCAAAAGAAGAACCATACTTAGGTGAAGAAACGATATCTATCTTGCTTCATCCATTCAGAGGGTAATTATCCTGTGGCAAGGCAATTGACAATGTCAGCATACCAGGGTTCCTTAAAGATTGCTAGGATGTGTTCATCTGGGAAATCCTCGTTGATCGATTCTTCCTCAATAAGTGCATTGAGAATTCTAGACAAGTGATTGACCACTACGTTTTTCACACCTTTTTTGTCTCGAATCTCCAAGTTAAATTCTTGTAAAAGAAGAATCCAATGAATAAGTCTTGCTTTTACGTTCTTCTTTATCATAACGTATCTTAATGCGGAGTGGTCTATGAAGACTGTGGTTTTCAATCCTAGCAGATATGGACGAAACTTTTCCAAATCGAATACTACGACCAAGAATTCCTTCTCAGTCATAGTGTAGCTTTGCCGAGCATCATTCAATGTCCTACTTGAATATTAGATCACATGTTACTGATTATCGATACGCTGTCCTATGACAACGCCAATGGCAAGCTCTGAGACATCACACATGATCTCAAATGGTTGGGTCCAGTCAGGAGCAGAAATGATAGGTGCAGATATCAGTTATTGCTTAAGCTTCTCCCATGATTTAAAACATCCATCGTCAAAATCAAAGGGCACGTCTGTAGGCTGTCTAAAAATCACTGAAGACAAGTCATCAAAAAAGCAGAATCCAAACTCCAGACGTAAGGCTAATCATCGCCACCAGCGCAGCACTAAGACGCGAGGGTTGAAACCCGCGTCTCAACAACACTGCAAGGACCAAGACGCAAAGTATAAAAGCCGCCTCTCAGCATTATTACAGTATCAAGAAGCAGAGTCCAAAGCCCGCATCTCACGTGAAGTTTGACGCAGAATTTGAAGCTCGCATTTCTCAAGCATCTCCTCAATGACAAAATGCGAGGCCCAAAGCCTGCGCTCGGTTATAACTGCCCTCATTATTGGGTCAATTACTGCCCACTTAATGAGGGAGTTAACCCCCATTATGGAGTATTTTTAGGGAACAATTTTACCCCCTGAAGCCTCTATAAATAGCCCAGTTTACTATGGAAGAGGGGTCGGAAAAATCCTTGGTCAGAAGAACTTCGGTGTAAGCCATAGAAGGACCAAGATCTCTAGCTAAAAAAAAGAGAGAGTTCAACTTTTCTAACAACTTGCAGCGTACAAGTTTGTTTTTGCCTACAATCTTTTTGAGATTCTTGTTAGACAGAAGTTGTGTTACTTCTTCCATATCCAAAGAGAGGATTCCCAAGAGGTCCTGACATTCACCCGGTCAACGAAAAACAAGATTCACTTTTCATTGCCACATCAAGAACCCGGTATTAAAAAAAAGGAGATTTGAGCTTAAATATCTCCCCTCTCTTGTAAAAGATTATTGATCCGTTGTAATTTTCTTTACAATCAGATAAAAAAATTTCATCTCGATCTTCAAAATTTTCCTCACCAAACAAGAGATGGCGACTCCACTGGGGATTTCTTTCTCTACCGATGAGCAAGTCGTGACTCAAGGTGACATCATCTATATGGAAAAAATGGTCGAATCACTCATTGTCGAGTTTGACCAGGCAAAGTATGAAGAGTTCCTCTCTTCCGGCTCCAAGAGCCCTAGAGCGCGGCAGTACCGCAAGGTCTCCTTGGAGACCTGCTCTCCAGTTCACTGTGAGATCCCTTCAGATATGACTGACAAGAAGAGTGCCATGGCTAATCATATCACACATAACACCCGCGTCAACGTCTCCCATGAGACCCGCGAGGTTAGCGTTGCTGATATTCAGCCCGTTCATACACATCCTCTTCCTCAGTTCCAGGTCACCGGGGGTTCCCAGCAACCTGTACGGTGTAACCGGAACGCTGAACGACGACAGAGACGACGTGCGCGTCAACTATAGGTGCGAGAAGCTGGAACAATTATCTGTCCAGCAGATACAGAACGCGAGCTCAAGCTTGCGTCTCTCCTGAACCATGTCAGACGTGCGAAGTCCGCGTTTGGAGACCTAAGCGCGAAGCCCACCAGGCTTGCATTTCTGAAGCTCCACTTCCCAAACGCGACATTCAGCAGCGCGAGGTCCGTACGTCTTCTCAGAGACACAAGACCCGCGTCTCTCCAATCAGACGCGGAATTGAGAAAATTCGCGTATCTCAACCGTCGCTAGCTAAACGCGATAACCAGCAATGCAAGGTCCACAGCCCTTCTCAGCAGAGACACGAGGCCTGCATTCTCGAGCTGAAATGCGAGAGCCGCGTCTGTCTTATAGGACGTGAGCTCCGCGTCTCAGAACCCATGCGTCTCAGCTTTGCGATGCAATGATGCTCTCAGAAGCTGAAAAGCCCTGGCCAACTCGAGGCTGATCTCTTTGGTCCTCCTCCGACAGATCTAAGAAATTATTTGACAAAGAAAAGGAGTGCTAATCAGATTAATCCGTCTTGTTGTTGTGAACGGCTCATCACAGCAATGCTCTCTGAATGCTGCTATAGCTCACATGTAAGTAAACATCAGCGTTCAGACGATTGGCCTTAACCTCCGATCAGTCAAGAGGCGTCGCTCTCACAAAAAGGGAGCCTTCTCTGACATGGAGTACCATGAAGTCACTGCAAACATGGCAAGCAAAAGTAGGAAAAAACAACCGACGGTCAGCTCCAATGAGTCTGACACGGAACCAGAAGGAGTGTACAGGCATACTCGCACTCGGACTGGGGCGGTCGCCCCGATCAACTACAGTGCCCTAGCTTGGGGCATTGAAGTAAATGAATCACACTCCGCCGTTGCAGAATCGCAGGCCTCGAACTCTTCCATAGAGAAGGAAGCCTTCGCGTACATGATAAATACTCCTGAGGAGACGGCCAGGCGCTTTGAACAACAAGCCCAGCTCCAGAGGGAACAATTCGATATGATTCATGCTCAACAAGAATCCATCGATTCCCTCAAGCAGATGCTTGCACAATTGCTTGAAGAGAAGACGAAGTCAACCGACAAAGCTTCTTCTAAGAAGTCTAAAGGCAAACAGAAAGAAGGAGAAAGCTCATCTTCCGTACATATCGAGGAGAATGAACAATCTAATTCTGAGTCGTCTAAATTCTCGTTTACAGAGGAAGACAACCTAGAGAATGGGGGTATTCATTCTAAAAGAATGAGTCAATTGGAGCAGCGTCTGGACGCCCTTACCAACCAGAAAGGCCTCCAAGAAGCAGGAGTGGTCCGGTCATATCCAACCGAGTGGGACCTTGTTCCGTACCCTCCTAAGTTCAAAGCTCCGACCTTACAGGCTTTCGACGGCAAAGGGTCACCGAACCAACACATCTACTACTTCAAGTCTCAGACAGGAAATGTAGTAGATAATGATGTCATCTTGGCATGTTTGTTCATCAGCACTCTAAAAGGGCTTACCTTTGAATGGTTCATGAAACTCCCAGAAGGCTCCATCAAAAACTGGAGGGATTTGGAAAAGCTCTTCCTAACACGCTTCTTTGAAGACGACTCGAAAATTATAATGCCCACTCTCCTGGCAACAAAGTAGCGAAAGGGAGAGTCAGTAAAAATATTTGTGGAGAGATTTCAGAATATGGCGCTCTGATGTCCTAGCAGAATGACCCAGGCCACCCTGGTAGAAACATGTAGCCACAATCTACAAACTTCACTCCTAACCCAAATAGGAGTTGCTGAAAGCCGCACATGGAAATAATTGGTCCAGCAATGTGAACAGGCTGAAGAAATTGTCGCCAGGGTTAGGCAGAAGAAAATAAGCCCCGACCCGAGAAGTCGACAAGGCGCGTGCCAGAAATATCTTTTCAATCAAAAAGAAAAGATATGTTGGCGATAGAAACAAAATCACCCGTCAAACCTCAGCCGGCCAGGGGAGGTGGTTCTTCAAGTCAGCCACGTACCAACAAGCAGTATTCCTTCAAAGATGAGCATGTCGATTCGTTATTCAAGTTACTTAACAAGAGTAGCAGATTGAAGCTTCCTGAAGGTAGACGTACTGAAGAAGTCGGTAAGTCCGACAATCCTAACTACTGCCTATATCATAGGATGCTAAGGCACCCCACCAAGAGCTGTTATGTCTTCAAAGATATCCTTCAAGCTCTAATCAATGCGAAAGTGCTAAAGCTCCGTCCAGAGCAGAAGAAAGTGATGGCTAATATGATATCATTTCTTCAGTTTGGAAAACAGCCTCCGGCACCAGCCGGAGTAGTTCCCATCCCTAATGGGGAACTGAGAATGATCAATACAAGCCCACACCATCAGCAGGTGAAAGGTCTTGTGCCTATCCCTACACCTCAGGGAGAAATTATATGGGTTCATCCCGACTTGGTGGATGGCTAACAGTGGACTACTGTTACCAACAGAAAGTCCAAAGGCAAGGTGAAAGCTTTGTCCTGCAATGTAGTGTACGCTTCCTCCCAAGAAGCAGAAACTATGTTCCCTCACTAGCCGATTCGGAAGAGGAAACAATTGCCCTTGTCGCAGAACTCAATAAACCACTCGTGACAGAAACTCATTCGGGTCAGTCGTATTTAAAGAAGTATGATGACATGGTGGAAAGCTCTCCTAAAGCTACTACAGAGCCAACTAAACCCTCTGCAAAGTAACCGGTGGAGAAGCAGAAAGAGCTTCGGTTTTCCAAGGCTCTCCCAAAGGACAACGCGGAAGGATCCATAACACCTTACCATTTTGTTATCTTGGCTCAACTGGCCAATATCCCAACCAGGATCACCCTCTACGAGCTCCTGAGACTATCAAAGTCAACAAGAGAGCGCTGAGGGAAGCCCTAGCTAATGCTGAGGTTTTCATGGCCCAGATTCCGACTGGATTATAGGAGGAAGATGAAGAGGACTGCCTCCATACCTCCCAAAATGCTCCCTGCATCACCTTCACGTCAGATGACATGCAGGTCAAGGGGAAACATGATCGACCCCTATAATTCACGGGGTACATTGGATCGTCTGAAGTGAGCCACATTCAGGTAGATCTAGGATCCGCATTGAGCATCATGCCTCACCGGGTCATGCAGCACTTAGGGATCCCCACCCATCGATTGAGCGCCACCCAGACTACCATCTATGGTTTCAACGCCAATGGTACACGCCCAATGGGGAAGATCATGCTAAAATGCCAGATCGGGGACCTAAGATCTGAAGTGGCATGCTATGTAATCGACGCCGACATTTCGTACAATTTACTGCTCGGACGACCGTGGATTCATCGTAATTCCATCGTCCTATCCACTCTCCATCAAGTCATGAAGTACATCGACGAAAGTGGGAAAGTCCGAACGTTGATTGCCGAAAGGCATCCGTTCAAGGGAGTAGAGAACTATTTCATAGACTCTCTCGTGTGCCAAGACTCTCTGGAGATGAATGAGAAACAACAGCCAGAGGAACCAGACTCTAGTAATGAAGCTGACACGGAGCCAGAAGAGTGCATGTGGGAATTAAATTCACTTATAATGAGCATTAATAAGCTTGATGTTAATAACACCGCCGATGATATAGGCGAGTGGTATATTAATGAAGAGTTAAATTTGGCTTACTTTTCTGTGTTTGCTTCTGATTCAGTGCCATCAGACACTAGTACAGAGGTGGATAATGACCCCTGGTCGACAATGGATGCTCTGACATCATTGCATGTATCAATGAGTGTAATCACCTAGAGGGGGGGTGAATAGGTGATGGCTAATCTAATGGTAAAATAATGCGGAATTAAAAACTTATTAAACTAAACACCAAGTATAACACAAGAGTGCAGCGGATTTCCCGTGAAGGGCTCTGGACTAACTCCTCAAGATTCCTCTAAATAAGAGTTGAGGTGCCGCGTTGGCTCTCTTAGTTAAATACTAGTGTTAGCAAACACACCCCAAGCATATAACAGTTAAGCACACAATATATCATGCATATAAAGATAAAGACAAGATAAGCATGCAAGATATAAAGACAAGTAAGAGATAGAGAAAGAGCAATCGCAAATACGGGAGATTTGTTTCGAGGTTCGAGCACACTTGCTCTACGTCCCTGCCTTCAACACTTGAAGGATTTCCACTATAAACAGATCCTACCGGATCACTCGGTGCCGCAACACCTACAAGGCGAGTTCACACTTGAACTCCTTGGACTCTCTAGTCCCGAGCACATCGCAAGCCCACAAGCTCGCCGAGGTCGCACCTCAAACACCGAGTTCTCACTAGAACCCGAAACAACACGAACACACACGTCCGCCTCCTCAAAGCGAAGAAAGAAGTCTTTGGTGATCACAACACTTTGATCACCTAAAAATAATCTCACAATAATACTCCTATAGGATGAATATATCAATGGATAGCTCAAGTGTTTGTGTGAGAAAACTAGGATAGAAATGATGGAGGAAAACTCAAAAATCACTTTTCAAAACACTCTTGAAAATCTCTCCTTTTGATATGGTAATTTTGGCTCTTAAACAAGTGGAGATAAATGATTAGTCGCTAATGTTGCATATTTAATATCATATTTCCATACTTATTTTAGAATAAAAGCCTGCATTGTCCTAATTAATTGTTTAATTTATTTGCAGGCCCAATCCTTAAGGAGATGAAGAGAAATGAGCCCAAAAGCCCACCAGAATTCTGAATTAAATCAGAATTAATTCGCACACACTAAATCAGGGCAAAATCAAGAGGTTGAAACCGGTTGAGAAGAATCCTCTCAGAATCGATCGGTTAAAGCCAAGAATCCAAGGTCATTTCGTCAGAATCCGGGGCTCAAACGAAGAAACCAACAAAGGATAAAGGCAGAAGAAACTCCCGGAGAGACCCACCAACAGGGTGTGGCCATCTGGCCATACCCTGGCCGCGGAAACGCGGCTTGGGCCGCGTTTCCGCGGCTTTGTTGGGGAGTTAGGGGGAGCGTTTGCTCCCCCGACCTCCCCGGGATCCTGGTTGTTGGGTTTATGCCTATAAAAGGCCAGTATCTGCGCTGAAAAATGGACGCCAATGCAGATTAGGATTTAGCCTAGTTTTAATTCTTTGTAGTTTAGGTTTTTCTTTTCTTGTTATGTAACTTGTATGTAAACTTAGGGTAGAAGAAGATTCATGTAAGTAAGAGAGAGAGGCTGACGTTGAGAGTGACACCGATGTACCCTCCTCCTTTCTTTCATTGTCTCAGCAAGTAATAAAGGTAAATGCTTTGTTTGTTTTCTATTCTCCTTTACTTTACATTTGTTTTGCTTTCCTCTTCCTCTTCTACTTTACCTTGGTTGTTGTTGTTGAGTGTACAAGTGAATTCCAAAGCAAGTATAACTAAGCTACGTGAGAGCCAGCGATAGTTCATGAAGACGTTCTCCTCTTCCAAGATCCGCATCACTTCGTTCTTGCTAGGCTTGACGATATAATGTGCACGGGGACTGAGCTCGAGCTTATGATCTATGCGTTGAACGCCTCCGAAGCAAAGGTAGAACATGCAACGGTTTCCAGGTGAGTCATCACTCAACCTAGGTAAGTATTTCTACACTTTTCTTTCTTTCTTTTCTTTTCTTTCTTAGTTTAGATCACCAACCACCTCCTCCAACTCTTTCTCCTCCACTTCATTGTACATAGTCGCTTTTCTTGTTTTCTGATTTTTCACCTTCTTCATCTCTCACTTTCTCCTTAACTTTAACATAACTTTCTTTTTCCATTTTCATAACTTTAAAAACAGAGAAGAACTCTCGTTTGGTTTTCTTAACGATTTCAATAAAACAGTAAACGCTTCTATCGCAAAACCCTCCTTGTGGATCACGACCCGCATAGCCACTTGCTATAGCAGAAGAATTGAGCACTTGCACATCTTCATTTTAAAGTTCTATAATTCCGTATTTTGTGTGCAGGTTTTGCCTCAATCAAATTTTGGCGCCGTTGCCGGGGAGGGTAACATGTTTTTTATTGAAATCTGAATTATTTTTGAAAATTTTTTAGAACTAAACGAATTTTCTTCTCTGTTGCAGGTTACAGGGCAATCAAAGCAGGAAAATAAGTTTGCAGTGACATACAAGTGGTATTGGGCCTCTGCTCTAGAAAGCAGAGACCCATTGCCCTCTGAATTGCCGCGTTTCCACGGCAAAAGCCGCGGATCCGCGGCAATAAAGAGCTGACTACTAACAGGTTTTTGCAGGGCTGCTAGCTTTGCAAATTCTAATTTGCTGCAATTATTTATTTCTTATATGCCATCACAAATAATCAACAGTAAAAAGTTTGTTGCAAAAGTTAAAAATTGATTAGACGTTTGCATTTTAGGCACGTGTCTTTTCAATTCATTTACTTTTACTGTTGAAGAGTGCTGGAGCAAGGTACGTATGCATTGCATTTAGCATAGGACTCACTTCTTGGTTGATTTATATCGCTTTGAGTGAATCTTACATATCCTGTACACTTGCACAAATTGATCTTAAGGGCACTAACCCATTGACAAGATAAGGTGGGGATTTAATTACCCTTCCTTAGCCCAAAAATCACATTCCAAGCACTCACTAACCCAAGCCTAACTAAAATTGAGTAGACGTTGGCCCTAGGGACATCTCGGACTCAATTAGGAGATTATCCTAAGGGGGAAAAATGTTGGAATCTAACTCCTGCAAAATCAGTGTCTAGGAAAGGGATTGAGGGCCGAAAGCCCGAAGGTTGGTGGTTATTTAATTAAGGAACGTCTTTGACGGAAAACCTCCCACCAACCTTGCCCTGACCTGGCTGATTAGCTTGTGGTTAAAGTCTACATTAGACCTCCCGTGGACAGTCTAACCAGTTAGGAGTCGTCTAGGTCCTAAGTCTACCCTAACTTAGGCTAGAATTTTTTTCTTTTTTGTTTGTTTATTTGTTTGTTTTTCTTTGTTTGTATTCTATTGTGTGATATGGACCATAATAATAATTTTTTCAACTACAATAATAATCCATATTACACACCGACTTCATTTTCGGATATTACCAACCTGGCATATCATAACTTTGACCAACCTAGTGTGCCGGATTGGTCTTATCTGAATCAATATGACCCATACCCCCCATCTAATAACTATAATTTCCATAATGATTTCAACTCTTCACCGAGTCAGTGGGGATTCACCTCCCCCGGGCATAATTTTCAACCAACTTGTCCTCCTTCTCCACCTAGTCCACAATATTTTCAAGAGTCATACTCAGTTCCACCCGTCCAAAATAGGAAACCATCAATTTTGGAAATGAGTATGCGTGAGTCCAAACACAAATCTAAAAATCTGATGGACTCACAATTTCACTACCACTTCCAAGACAATTCTTCATCTTTTCATCAAAACAATGAACCTATCAACTATGAAAAGATGCTTGAATCCATGACTCAGGCTCAAAACACTCGTAATCGTGACATAGATATGATGGTCGAATCTCTGCGTTCCCACCGTCCTGATGTCACTAACCATTCTGTTAGAGCCGATGAGTCATGTAGTTTTGGAAATCAAGATTCTATTTCAGAACAACCATTTGAACTTACCCAAACTCCAAATTTTGAAAAAGATATTGATAGTTAGCAAGTTATCCTTTTCCTGAAATAGAACTTGAAAATGAATATGATCTTGAACCCCAACTTAGTGATTCAATTCTTCTTCCTGATTCAATAATGACTCCGGTATCTTTACCTGACTTCAATCTTTTCCCGGAGTCGACATTGGATCCTGCCCCAATTCATAATGAAATAGAATCACCCATCTTTGAGGATCATATTGAACTTGACCAATTATACACTTTTGAAGATCCTATTGACAAATTGGCAAGTTCTCCATTTTTTGATATTGAACTCAATGAGATATGTGACCTAGATTCCCAAATCTGTGATCCAGTTCAACTTTCTGAATCAATATTGACTCCTGTTGTGTTACCAAACTTGAGTAATATTTTAGAGTCAATTTTGATTCCTCCACCTATCATTCCTGAACTGGAATCACCCAAATTAGGTCACATCTCATTGTTAGAAAATACATGTGGACTAGAGTTTCAATTTCTTGACTTGGACCCACTTCCTGAACCTATTTCGACTCTTGAACCTTTACTTGACTTAAGTCACCTTCCTGAGTCGGTATTAGTTCCTGTACTTCATGAGTCCAAGTCCATCATTCTATCTTTTCATACTCCATTCTGGGACGAGGTGGTTGACAAATTTGACTCCGAAATTTGTTATGAAATTTGAAAATTAGTGTTGGCCCAAGAGGTTACACTCTCCAATTGTTTTGTGTTTTGATGATGACAAACCAAATAAGTGCTATTTGGTACTAATCATTTGTTCAAGATGAGTTTCAGGTTTTGTACCATGTTTAGAGACCATTCGCTTAGCTATTGCAAGAACTTCTAAGTTCCACAAAGCAAGGAAGGCAAATTGCACATCAAGGAAGGATCATAGAAGAGAAGGCACTAGCAAGGCATTGGATGGCTCAAAGACTTGAAGATAGCACAAGAAGTCTTCATGTAATTTGTTTTTCAGTTTATAGTATGTTAAAGAATAGTGGATAGGTTTGAAGCTCTATCACACACGTTTTTGCGCACATGCTCATTCCAAAATAATTTCTTATAAATTATACAAAAATATTTTGCATACAAGTTTTTGCCTACAGATACATCTTTATATTTTATACTATTCCTTGTTCAAAAGTATTTTTGTTAAAATCAAAATCCTCTTTATTTTCTTTTCTAAAATTGATTTTTGACCTGATCTGGTCGACCGGGGCAGTCGACCGAGTCTGTATCAGTCTGGTCCGGTCGATCGGACCAGTCGACCGAAGTTCTGGCAGATGCACGTATCCGTGTGCATGTCTGTCGGTCGACCGACACGGTCGACCGGACTATAGTTTTTGCTCTCAGGTTTTTCCGGTCGACGGGTCGGTCGACCGAATGCCTGTAACGGTCGAAATTTTGAACTAGTGGTCGACCACACTGGTCGACCGAGCTAGCCGTTGAACAGTAACGGGCAGTTTTTAAAGAGCTGTTTATTTTTGTCTTTTGTGTTTAAAAATTCGTTTAAGGATATATTTTGATCTAATGACCTCCTAAACATCAGTAATTATGTTTTATCCCTAAACCCTATCCCTCTCCTATAAATAGGGGTGTTTGGGGAGAGATTTGTTACAACAATTATTGCTAGAAAATTCAAAAGTTTAAGGCTTTCAAAAGAGACTTGTTTCTTGGTTTTTGTGCTGAATTTCTCACTGATTTTCTGAAGGGTTTTTCAAATACTCTCTGATTTAATTCTCTTTCTTCACTTACAACAAGAGCTTCATTCCTACTCAATATTCTCTAAGGACCTTTGTAAGGGAAGAGATATTTGAAAGAGAGAGTTTGTGGTCTTTTGACTACCAAGGAAATTACTTGTACTTGAGATTGTAGGAGTTGGGTACTCCATTGTATTTGAGATCTTTGTGTTAGTGGAAGTAGCTAGAATCCTTCTGGGGAAGGCGGGGAGTAGAGCTGGGTGCTCGAACCTCGATAACATATCCTTGTGTTTGCGATTGGTTTACATTCTTGCATTCCTTACTCTACTTTGCTTGCACTTATTACTTGCTCATCATATTCATTGTCATACTTACTTGCTTGCATTCATCTTGTGATTCTTGATTGTGATTGTTGTAGCTTTAAATCATTAAATTGCCCTTTGATTAGCATCATCACCTATTCACCCCCCCCTCTAGGTGATTTTCAATTAGATGGGTTAAATACTTAATAAAAATCCTTAATGGACACATCTTTTTAGTGGGTCATATTACAGTAATTTCTGGTGGGTTCCTCCGAGACCCAAGAAAAGTTGATTGGACCGCATTTCGTGGACCAATCAGACCACCACCGGAACCACCACCTTAAGGTAACCCTTTTCCTTCCCTTTCTTCTTTTTCATGCATCTATGCATTAATTCATACATTAAGGACAATGCATGAGATAGGTGTGGGGGAGGGTCTAACATAGCTTAGGTTTTCTTTTTTATTAAAAACTTTTTGAAAAATAGAAACAATATTTTGACTTATTTTTGTAAGAAATTAAGTTAATTTTAAGGAATAGGAAAATCCAAATTAGGATTTCTTATACTTGATCAAAATAAGATTATTTGTTTGATTTTTAGAGTTAGGAAGATAATTTGTCAAAGTAATTTGGTCTTGATTTTTACCTTGATGAAATATGCACACTTCATACACTTACACACTTAGGGTTCAAAAACAAAGATTCTTATGCCTTATAAAAAAAAATGAATAAGTCTAATTATTGATTAGCTAGGTTCTTTGGCCTAAGCAAGCCTTAGTATTTATGCGAAAGATGATTAGATAAGTTTAAAAAAAAAGAAAAAGAAAAAAATGAATAAGTCTAATTATTGATTAGCTAGGTGCTTTGGCCTAAGCAAGCCTTAGTATTTATGCGAAAGATGATTAGATCCTCTGATTAAGCTGGGTATTTGTGCCTAATAAAGCATAAGCATTCATGCCTAAAAGAGGTTCATTTAATAAAATCCTTAGTTTTGTGGCCTTGTTTGCTCGAGTTCTTAAGTCCGTGGGGTGTCTTCTCACCTGGTGCCCTAAGACCGTCTGGTTTGGGAGTCATCGATTAAAGGCTCGTTACATGGGCAGATTAGAAAGCCTAAACTAAGGAATAATACCACCAAAAAAAAGTATATATATATATAAATAAATAAGGCATAAGAGTTAGAGTTAATGAACCTTTAGTCAAAATTTTCACAGTCACAAGGTGCATATGACTTAGGGTAAAGTAATAGACTAGATGAGAAGTACAATTTGACTCCTTACTTTGATTGATAAAAAATTTTTGAGTAGAGACTAAGTTTAGGAATGAAAAATTCAGTTTTCCTATGACTTATAGATTGCTTAGATCTTACAATTATATTTCAAATATTTTTCTCTTTCAAAATGCTTTTCGAAAATACTAACTCTTTATTTCTCTTTCTTTATGGATTTTGTGGGTGCAATCCGCTGAAAACTCTCACGAGACAAAACTCGTCCTCTAGGGAAAACCTAGAGGTTTAACGGCTTGTTGCACATGCTCAGTGCAATCGCGCGACCTGCGAAAGTGGTCTAATAATCCTTAATATAGTTAGCTGTTTTGCTCGAGGACGAGCAAAAGATGGTATGGGGGTGTGATTAGTCGCTAATGTTGCATATTAATATCATATTTCCATACTTATTTTAGAATAAAAGCCTGCATTGTCCTAATTAATTGTTTAATTTATTTGCAGGCCCAATCCTTAAGGAGATGAAGAGAAATGAGCCCAAAAGCCCACCAGAATTCTGAATTAAATCAGAATTAATTCGCACACACTAAATCAGGGCAAAATCAAGAGGTTAAAACCGGTTGAGAAGAATCCTCTCAGAATCGATTGGTTAAAGCCAAGAATCCAAGGTCATTTCTGTATGAACCGGGAAAGAAGAAGACAAGAATTTGCGGTAAAAGTTTCCCTTGAATCAAATGAAAAGGATTACAACAAAAACTGTTCCTTCCGGTTACAAGGGAGGGAGAATATTGAATCTTGAATTCCCCCTTTGTTTAATGCTGGGTTCTTCGTGTGGCGGTGGAGAGTGAATCTTGTTCTCCGTTGACCAGATGACCGTCCTTCTGGGATCTCCTCTTCGGCCGGTAGAAAGAGTGACACAGCTCTGTCTACCAAAACTCTAAAAGAGAAGGTAGGCGAAAGCTAGCTCGTACGCAGCGAACTTGCTGAAGAGTTGATTTGCTTCTTTTCTCTCTGTGTCGCCCTCTGTCTCTCTTCGTCTGATTGATTCTCTGATCTCCGATCTCTTGCCCCTTGCTCATAACAAATGAGGCTATTTATAGAGGTCCCAGGGGTGAACGTGCCCCCTGGAAACGCTCCACAATGAGGGCCAACTTCCCGCTACATGGGCGGTAACTAACCCACGTGCCTGCTAAAGACACGCCACGATGGGGGCTGATTTCCCTTACGTGTAGGCAGTGAATGGTCCCTTAACCAAGGCGGTTATAACTGAGACGCGGGTTTTAGACCTTTGCGTCTTGAGGCTGAGACGCGGGTGTCAGGCCGACGCGCCTTGATGCTGAGACGCGGGTGTCGAGCCAACGCGCCTTGATGCTGAGACGCGGGTGTCGAGCCAACGCGCCTTGATGCTGAGACGCGGGTGTCGAGCCAACGCGCCTTGATGCTGAGACGGGTGTCGAGCCAACGCGCCTTGATGCTGAGACGCGGGTATCGAGCCAACGCGCCTTGATGCTGAGACGCGGGTGTCGAGCTAACGCGCCTTGATGCTGAGACGCGGGTGATAGTCCCTCGCGTCTAGAGCTTGAAACTTTGCTTTTCAATGGCTTGTCCTCCAGTAACTTTTGGACAGCCTACAGAACCCCCCCAAAGTTTTCGATATTCCGCAGTTAACTGGGACGGATTTCGAAATACTTTGGATTTTAGCCATATTTGCTTTCATGACTGGACTGTTAGTGCTCCGGGTTTGATTTTATCTGGAGTTGGTCTTCGTGAGTGTACTGTTTGAACTCTTTGAAGCCACCAGAGTTGATCATGTTGAGTGTCTAGATGCACAGTCTAAACCTCCCCGATTGCTTTTAGTCTGTCACGGGTGTGCTTTAAGCCAGGAGTGGTTGGTCATCTGCTTGCGTCAGTGTACTGTCGAACTGATTTTGCAGAAGCAGGAGGCCGAACGCAGGTTCTTTTTGAAAAGCCGAGATGGTACTGCTTTAAAGACGCGATTTCTGTAGGGTGCGTCCTTTGGCAATGGAAACGCGGCTGATCTTCATAAGGCAGACGCGATGTTCAGCGGGCTGGAAAGACGCGAACTTCTTAGAGAGACGCGACCTTTAATAAAGACGCGATTTTCTGAGCGCAACGCGACTTTCTGGGTGCATTTATGGTGGTGCTGACGGGGCATGACCATTGAAGAGACGTGGCCGTCGGGTGCGAATCCGTGCCATGTCATGATTACGCCGCCAGCTGGCCTGGGGAACCGGCAGGATTTCACCTTTTGGCGCGCGGACTTCCCGGTTCATTAACTGAACCGCGCCACGTGTCGAACGATGACTCGCTGTGGAGTCACAGCGCATGATCTTCTCTGTTCAAAAATGATTTGGTTCCACGCGTCAAGCGGTGACTCGCTGCAGCGTCTATCGGGCCACACGCCGCGTATCTTCGCGAATCCTTGTGCCTATAAATAGCCACAGTTGGAGAGAGACCTCTTCTTCTCCGAGCGTTTTATTTTAGGGTTTTAAGAAACAGAGTTCTTCTTTCCCTGTTCATTATCAGATTCTTGATTGACGATGGCACCCAAGACCAAGCCAACCGCATCTTCTTCACGGGCGACCGTCGCCGAGGCCCAGAGGGGCGCCTCCTCTGTGCAGGATGTCGCTTTCCCAGGTATAATGCCTTTTAGGCGTGGATTTCGCCATTATCGAAAACTCATAGAACCCTAAGAATCCTTAACACAAAATATAACTCGTGTTTGATTCTCAGACGCGGTCTCAGACGCAGTCTTTGAGTTGATAACCGAGGCGCGGGTTTGAACCCTCGCGCCATTGGGTCCTGCATTTCGGATTCTTCACTTAGAATATTTCTAATTGTGAAGGGTTCAGACGCGGACTTGGTTTGCAGAACGCGGATTTGATCCTTGCGTTCTGTTTCATCAGCTGCCGATTTTGATGAATCTGGCACTTGAGTCCAAGCACTTAGAAATCTTGGGGTGTGAAAGGAAGGGAGTTACCCTCCTTAACTTCTGGCGGTTGTGGTGATGGAAGGGTTAAGGTGGATAACTCCCTTCTTTTCTCACTCCAGAAGTGACATCAAGGACATTCCATGACCTTCTGGTGGTGGAGACACAGATCCTGCAGGTCTGGACGCGGGTTTGATAATTCCTGCGTCCAGTATCTCTTCTGTGTTTGGACGCGGTTTCGTAGGTCTGGACGCGGATTTGATAATTCCTGCGTCCAGTATCTCTTCTGCGTTTGGACGCGGTTTTGCAGGTCTGGACGCGGATTTGATAATTCCTGCGTCCAGTATCTCTTCTGCGTTTGGACGCAGTTTTGTAGGTCTGGACGCGGATTTGATAATTCCTGTGTCCAGTATCTCTTCTGCATTTGGACGCGGTTTTGCAGGTCTGGACGCCGATTTGATAATTCCTGCGTCCAGTATCTCTTCTGCGTCTGGGTTATGAACACTTAGCTTCTTATAAAGTATCTAACTAAGTGTCCTTTTCTTTTGCAGTGCCTCATCCTTCTGCCTCACTCGCCAAGACGCGCCACTTTGGACATGTAGGTGGTGCTGACCGGGACTTGACCTTTGTGCTACGAAGGACTGTCCCTGTGACTGCTGACCAGTCGCAGGATCGCAAGGAGAAGCTCTCTAATGTTGACATGAGAACTCTTCGGGTACTTATGACCGATGCAGCATTCACAACGGATGCTCACGTCAAGCTGGAGAAGCCTGCCTTCTTCTTCGGAGATCGTATCAACGATGGCGGCTATCGTACGTATGACGGAACTTATAAGTGGCTCCGTCAGATAAAGGGTGGAAGATTCTTTCTTCTGGACATGGAGAGGATGTTCCCGCTGTCCTACTTCCAGCACATGTCCGTCCCTCGGAAGATGGAATGGGACATTTCTCGATATGTCCCTGAGATTACTCTCGGTGATTTGGGTTCCCATAAAGTACACCGTCATGATAGCCATGACAGGTCGGTTCTCGGCCTATTCCCTGGGTCGCGCAAGTCTGAGGTTCCGGTTGGAGAGATACCACAACTTGGCACTACCTTCCTCAATGCATTCATGGAAGCGGAGGGTGATTATCCGGTCGGGTTCCGTCCGCCCGGGTGGGTCCATTCTACGGAGAACTACTGGTGGGGTAGGATGGTGGGTTTCGTCCTCACCGATCTTGGGGATCTGCTAAAGCGTGTGGGACTGTACCCGGCGGTCAGGGCCGTACAGTGGGGTATCCCACCAGGCTCTCATAACTTTTTCGGGATCCTGGAGCGCTACAATCCTCTGACGGGGACATTCTTTACCCCGGTCGGAGAGATGGGCCTTGCACTGCACGAATTACATGAGGTCTCGGGGCTGTCAAGACCACTGAGGAGCTTCACCTCTTGAAGAAAGAGTTTCCTCGGATGTACGAGACTTACTGGGAAGTGATGTGTCACTTCCACATTTGCGGTCAGTTAACCGCCTGGAGGTCGCAGGGAGTCAAGCAACTGTCTCGGTACCCTTCCAGAAGGCCACACAGCTCAGGTCTCGGTTGAAGCTTCTGAAGAGGTTGCGCTTACTACTCCATCATTAGCTGTGGAGGTTCCTGTAGAGATAACACCTCCGGAAGCGCCAGTGGCCAGTCTCGCTCTTGATGTATCGACGGTCAGCACGACTCTCGCGCAAAAAGAGCCGGCTTGCACCCCTTTCCTCATGATAGAAAGGGGGTCAGGGAGTACCTCGGGTGATGATACCATGGATTTCCTGACACGCAAAACGGTGCAGCAGTTCCTTGACGCGATGCGATCGTGCATCGATTTTATCCTGTCTGGGCGTAGCTCTTTTGACTTTGCCCGGACGTTTCTTGGAAACATGGTCGGTAACATCGAATTAACTGGAGGCTCCTCGCTTGCCAAGTCGTGTATGATGTTGGTGGAGCGATTGGGAAGTGACCTGAAAGAGCTGAAGTCTTTGGACAATGCTAGCTCTTCTCAAGAAGCCCAGGTCATCTTGACTAGGCTCCTAGCCACCCAGGAACAAGAGCGACAGGAGGTGGAAGCACAAGTTGCTGAAGAGGTCCGCAATCTCTAGCGTTCCCAAGCTGAATGTGAGAAACTGGCTGACGATTCAATGGAATCTGAGTTCATCCGGCAAAACGCAGAGCTCGCCATTACCAATGCTCGGTCTGCCATCGCTAAAGCGGAAGCCATGATCGCGGATAATGAGAGGACGCTTGCCATCGTCAGGAAGAGGCTGGAGGAGCAACAAGCTGCGAAGGCACGAGCTGAAGAAAGCCAGACCCTTCATTCTTCCAGGTTGGAATCTCTGCGAGCACAGCTGGCTGCAAAACCCTTTTTATCTGAAGAGGAGCTGCGGGTTCAAGCCATGATGGAGGCTGAGAAGGCACGTCAGCACGAGATGCATCGTCTCAGGGAGCGTATCCGTTCTTTGCCGGATCGAGACTTTTAGCCGTTTCCCCTTCTTTCCCCTTTTTTTTTTGTAAAGAAGAGGACACTCTATTAGAGTGTTTGTATCCACTTTTACTATTTTCGATATAATAAAAGTTTTTGAAGTTTTTGTTCCATCTTCTTTGTTTAGCTGTGGATGAATTCAACTCCCTGATCACTGGCTGCGAATAATGAACTTAGGTAAGACTAAGTTCTTTCAATGAGACGCGGCGTCGACTCTAAGTCTTCTTGATGAGACGCGGCATTGATCCATAGAGTGAGACGTGGTCATCCGTCCATAGGAGCTTAGATAGAACTAAGTCCTTTTGATGAGACGCGGCGTCAATCACAGGGTGAGACGCGGTCATCATTTCATAGGGACTTAGATTTCACTAAGTCCTTTTGATGAGACGCAGCGTCAATCACAGGGTGAGACGCGGTCATCATTCCATAGGAACTTAGATTTCACTAAGTCCTTTTGATGAGACGCAGCATCAATCACAGGGTGAGACGCGGTCATCATTCCATAGGAACTTAGATTTCACTAAGTCCTTTTGATGAGACGCAGCGTCAATCACAGGGTGAGACGCGGTCATCATTCCATAGGAACTTAGATTTCACTAAGTCTTTTTGATGTGACGCGGCGTCAATCACAGAGTGAAACGCGAATTTGTCTTGCTGAGAAAGACGCAGACAGAGCAGACGCGAGGGACGCAGCATTGTTTGCTGAAGGGAAGCGACGCAAACATTCTTCTGGAACGCGGGTGGACGCCATTTAATCTGAAAGGGAGACGTGGATTCCTGGACGCGACTTTTACGCCTGCGTCTTGGTGCAACTTCCGAGGCGTTACATGCAGCCTGTCATAAAGATTTTAGGAGATCTTTGAACGTCAAGTCTTTACTGTCGATTGGGAAACCGGGTCATCCGTTGTTTTCCAAGGCAGTTGTCCACGCGTCAATTTTTCATTGGACTTAGACGTTAATGCGCTTTAATGCAAAACCGACGCTGGCGGTTGGAGACCAGTGTCTGCGACGGTTCCCAAAGCGATGCTCCACGCGTCAGTCTCTCATTGGACTTTGGAATCTGAGAGGCCATCAAGGCAACGGTTCCGATTAGCACACCATTAATGACAGTTATTAGGGGCTGCCTATAAATAGGGCTAACCCTCTTCCTCTTTAACAATCTAGACCTTGGACTGTTCTTTCTTTGGTTTGCTCTGAGAAGTCTCGCCTCCTTCAAAGTCTCTAAAAAGGATCCTGTGTTCATGGATGAAAATGGCTCTGTGGATGAAGATGACCCAGGGCTTTTATGCTCCTGTTTGGTCTCTTCAAGAAAAAGCATCTCTTGGATCATCTTGCTCGTCCGCGTTTGGATGCAGAGAGCCCAACTCTTGGTAGAGGCCTCTGCTGGTATGTCATCCCGACTTACCATGATGTCTTTAGTCCATCCAGGCCTGCACCTTGGCCCTTCTTAAGGAGATGTCACCATCTGAATGAAATCTTGGTGCATTCCTTTTCTGGAATTTGTGCCATTGATTTGAGCTTCCTTGAACGCGGGTATTGAAGTCCTTGGCACTTGACGCGGGCTTTGCTCATGAAGTTCGCGTTTTAAGGCCATTGACTTAGATGAATTCCAACTTGGGCTGAAGGGTCTCAGACCCGAATCTTGCAACTCCTGTTTACTCAACAACGAGATGGCAATTTTCGGCGTTTGAGTCTTTTTCGCGCCTTGTGCTTTTAGGCGCGGGCGCAAAATGAGACGCAGTTTTGATTCGCGTCTGTCTCTGTTGACGCAGTAGTCTGGCTCACCACGTGGGCTTATTCCCGCGTTTGCAGTTCTCCATAATAGCTGCGTTTGTTACTTAGTATTCTTTAAAGTATACCAAGTTCCAGATTTGCTAACCCTCTTGTTTATCTTTGCAGGTAGGCTTGATTGTCCTTTTTCAGGTTCGCTGGGCCCCTGGAAGAATATTTCAGCCGGCGGACTTGTTCGATATTCGTCCACAAGGAATATATTATGGTCCTCGTCGTCCACAAGGGAATATATTATATCCCTGACGAGGACTCGACCCTCGCCAAGGTCTCTTCAGATCCACTGCACCAGTCATGCCTGCTGGCAAGAGATGGTCAGGGTAAGTATGGCGGCGAGGGGGCTACAGTGGATAAGGTGGCAAGTAGGACCCTCTTCCTCTCCCACCCCAGAAGTAACATCGAGGACTCCTCATGTCTGCTGGATGGTCTGCTGGGGAAAGAGATGTTCATGAATGAAGGGTTGCAGGACTTTCTGTTGCCACCAGACCTCAAGAACACCATTGCTCTTAGCTTAGTCAGCTAGGGCTCTTTCGATGTTTACATCATGCATCGTGGTGTAACCAGCTTCTATTATAGCCACAAAACATCGCGCACTTGGAATCAGACGCGGCTTTAAGGAGTGAGTGCAACCTCTGAGAGAGAGAGGGACTTCTTTGTACTCCTTAATTGTAACACTCCATCTTATTGTAAGAGAGCGTTTTGACTGTAACACTCAATCTTATTGTATAAGAGAGCGTTTTGTATCACTTTCATATGTTTGAAAATAAATAAAAGTGACACTTTTCTTTTTGCTTCTTTCGTTGTCTTGAACTTTTTGTCTTAGACTCATGGAAGCAAAGAATTTTTGACTTTGTCAAAATTATGATGGTAATTTTAATAAGTCAAACTTTGTGGAGAAAGATCCTATTTCAGGAACTCTCATGATACTGTCAGAGGTGTAATATTAACTTGACAGAGATGAAATTTTTGATGGACCTGCCACTTTATGAGAGAAAGTGACAAGTAGAATTGGTACCCCAGGGAGGGTGAACTTTTATCAAGTGTTTGGGATTAACTTGATTGAGCTCAACTGGGGATTTGATGGAAACACTGTTGATGGTGTAGTATTAACCTAACAATGTTTTTAGGTAGACTTGTTATTCTGTTGAAGAGAATAACAAGTGGGACTAGACTCGTGGGAGTCTAGGAAAGTTTGTTACCGTCAGAGGTGTGATATTAACTTAACGGGTTGGAAGTGGTCTTGTCAGAAGTGTAATGTTAACTTGACAAGGATGTGAGTCAGAGGTGTGATATTAACTTAACTCAGAAGTGTCACTGTCATAGGTGTAATGTTTAACTTGACAGTGAGGGCAATGCTAGAGGTGTAATGTTGAACTTAGCATTGGTCATCTCGGCTCACATAAGGAAGTCCGAGGGAAAGTCATGGCCATAGGTGTATTGTTGAACTTAGCAATGACTTGGATGCTAGAGGTGTGGTGTTAACTTAGCATCATCCATTTCAGCTTCGATATGGAAGTCTGAAGAAAAGTGACTGTCAGAGGTGTAATATTAAACCTGGCAGAAACTTGATTACTGTTTAGAGGTGTGGTGTTAAACTTTAACAGTAATTTGTCAGAGGTGTGATATTAACTTGACAAAGATTGCCTCATGATAAGAGCAATTTTGAGGACCTGTCATTCTATTGGTGAGAATTGATAAGTGAAAATTTTGAAGTGCCAGAGGTGTAGTGTTAACTTGGCAAATTTGAAAATTTGGTACTCCGTGTAGAGTTGACAAACAAAACTTGTACTCGACAAGGAATTTTAAAAAGTTTCCATTACCAGAGGTATAGTGTTAACTTAGTAATGGTTGTATTTGTAGACCTACCATTCTGTGGATGAGAATTGGTAGGGGATTTTGGAGGAAAGAGTGGAGCCAAGTCCACTTTAGGATTTTTAACAAACCCTCAGCTGTCAACGGGTTTGAGGTGCCTTTACCAACTACCGTTTGAGTTGGGCTAGCCATGCTATTCCCCTCAGCATGATGAGTTGTCGAAGACTTATGTTGGGCTTGGAAGCCAACATTTTCCTCTATCCTTAGCCGTCGGAGGCGTCGGATCAAATGGGAACGTGTCCCTTAGGATTTTTAGAAAATCCTCAGCTGTCAACGGGTTTGAGGTGCCTTTACCAACTACCATTTGAGTTGGGCTAGCCATGCTATTCCCCTCAGCATGATGAGTTGTCGAAGACTTATGTTGGGCTTTGAAGCCAACATTTTCCTCTATCCTTAGCCGTCGGAGGCGTTGGATATTAATGAAGAAGCTCTTCTTGTTTTGATCAGAGGTGTACTTTTAACTTGATCAACGGAGGAATACCATCTAAGGATAGTATTTCTTCAGGAACCTGCCATTGATCGGCATCATGAGTGTATCGCCATTTGAAGTTATGAGGCGATACGATCCATTTGAGTAGACTAACTCTACTACAAATGGTCCTTCCCATTTGGGTTAGAATTTTCCTTTTGTCTTGTGCGTCATCACCATGGGTCTTCTGACGGCTAAGACTAGGTCGCCTTTCTTGAAAGTTCGCACTTTAACTTTCTTGTTGAAGGCTTTGGTAATTCGAGCCTGGTAGAGCTCGATTTGCTGTTGGGCTTGCAGACGCTTATCGTCTAAGGCTTCCAATTCTTGGAGTCGCTGTCGATGCTTCTCCTCGGTTGTCATCTCCGCTGTCAAGGCGACGCGTAGAGATGGAATTTGGATCTCTAGTGGGAGCACGGCTTCGCACCCATAGACCAAAGAAAATGGCGTAGCTTTAGTTGGGGTTCGCACAGTTGTGCGGTAAGCCCATAAGCATTCACCCAACTTGTCGTCCCAGTCTCGTTGACTTTTCGAGACGAACTTTTTGAGAAGCTTGCCAATGGTCTTATTGAAAGCTTCTACGAGGCCATTAGCGGCAGGATAGTATGCCGTTGAGGACACACTCTGGATTCTGAACTTGGCACAGAATCTCTGGAAAGCCTGGCTAATGAACTGGGGTCCATTGTCATGGACAATTCGTCGAGGTACACCGAAACGGTAAATAACGTGATGTTTCACGAACTTGATCACGTTAGATGATTTTACCTCCTTCAAAGGAATAGCTTCGGCCCATTTGGAGAAGTAATCGGTTATCGCCAGAATGAACCGATGTCCTTTTGATGATGGTGGGCTTATTGGACCAACCACATCCATCCCCCACATTTCAAATGGCCAGGTAGAGGCCGTAGAGTGGAGGTAGCCTGGTGCTTGATGGATGAAATCGCCATGCACTTGGCAGGCGTGATATCTCTTGGCATAAGTGACGGCATCGGCAATCATCTTGGGCCAGTAGTAACCCAATCTTTGGAGTCGATGTGCCAGTTTTGGGCCAGGTTGATGGGCTCCACACATACCGTCATGGGCTTCTTTCAATACCTATTGTGTCTCTTTTGGTGAGAGGCACCGGAGTAAGATCCCATCATGCGATCGACGATACAATGTTCGTGTAATCGCATTGTAGTAAAATTTAGGGGCTTTCCTTCGAATGGCAGCCGCTTCCTTGGCGTCTTCAGGCAGGATGTCGTATAAGACGTAGTCGATATAGGGGAATCGCCAGTCTTTAGGCTCTGGACCGGTTGATGCTTCAAGTGCTTCTTCGCGGTGACGACCTCCCGTTGACTCCTGATAATCCTCGAGAGCATTTCTCGGGCAATACAGGTCGTGGCTGTAGACGAATATCTTCTCCATTGCTCCAGCTGGAAGAGCTAAGGAGGCAGCCAGGGATGCGAGTGCATCTGCGTGCGCATTTTGCCTGCGCGGTACATGGTCGATGTAGAAGCTTGTAAACCCCTCGGCCATGCGGATAGTCGCGTTGTAATAGGGTACTAAGTCTTCATGTCTGACTTCGTACTCCCCACGAACTTGGCTGACGATAAGCTTGGAGTCGCCGTATGCCTCGAGATTTTTAACGCCAATCTCATCGGCGAATTGCATCCCAATCAAAAGAGCGTTGTACTCCGTCACGTTGTTGGAACAAGGCTTGGTCAGTGAGACAGCTCGGGGAATCACATAATTTTGTGGGGAGACGAGTACCACTCCTACCCCCGCTACTACGTGTCCTTTTGGGCTTGTTCTTGATGCACCATCGAAGAAAAGTTGCCATACTTGACTTTCGAACGATGTCTGAGTCAGGCAGACTTCAGCAACTTCATCTGGGAGATCCTCGTAGACTTTGACTGCCCTCGGATCTGGGTGTTCAGCTAAGAAGTCCGCCACCGCTTGTCCTTTAATAGCCTTTTGTGGCAGAAAATGCATCTCATATTGTGATAGCAATATGGCCCATTTTGCCAATCGGCCATTTAGCGATGAAGGTTTAGTCATAAGTAACCTCAGGGGGTTGACTTTTGATATGACATTTATAGTTTGGCCTACCAGATAGTGTCGCATTTTCTGGATAGCGAACACTAGTGCCAAACATTCCTTCTCGATCGGGTTATACCGATGTTCGGCTCCGATCATTGTTCTACTCAGATAGTAGATTGCTTGCTCACGTCCCTGATCATCATTCTGAGCTAGTAGAGCTCCCAAAGAATGATCCATTGCTCGGACGTACACCAGAACGGCTTTCCGGATACTGGATCTGCAAGGACTGGTGGTTGGGTGAGGTATTGCTTGATTTCCTCGAATGCTTGTTGACAAGCGTCGTCCCAAATGAACGAGACACCCTTCTTCATCAGCTTAGCGAAGGGTTGGCATCTTCCGGAAAGGTTTGAGATGAACCTGCGGATGTACGCCAATCGTCCTTGTAATCCCCTGAGCTCCTTGAGGCTTCTCGGGGGTTGCATCTCCTGGATAGCGCGGATCTTTTCCGGGTCCAAATGGATTCCTGTGGAAGTTACAACAAATCCTAGGAATTTGCCACTGGCAACCCCAGGAAGGACTTTGTGGGATTCATCTTCAATTGATGAGCCCGCATGATGTCGAAGACCACCTTCAGGTCCGCTATGTGATCACCTTTAGTGCGGCTTTTTACCGCGATGTCATCAACATAACATTCTACCGTTTTGCGTATTTGCTGATGGAAAATGGTGTTCATGGCCCTTTGGTATGTTGCCCCTGCATTTTTCAGTCCGAAGGGCATGACGGTGTAGCAATATACCCCTAGAGGTGTTCTGAAGGAGGTATGCTTTTCATCATCAGGATACATTTTGATTTGATTGTATCCTGAGAATCCGTCCATGAAGGACATTCGTTCGAATCCACAAGTATTGTCAATCATGACATCTGTGATCGGCAATGGGAATTCGTCCTTGGGGCAGGCCTCGTTTAAATCGCGGAAGTCAATGCAGATCCGGATCTTCCCGTTCTTCTTGGAGACGGGGACGATGTTGGCTACCCAGTCGGGATGTTGTTCTTCCCTGACGAAGCCAGAATTAATAAGTTTTCTGACTTCTGATTGAATTGCCTCCATTATTTCTGGGCGAAACCGTCGCTGCTGTTGTTTGACAGGCTTTACGTCCGGATTGATGTTGAGGCGGTGCATGGCCACTTGAGGATCAAGTCCTGACATGTCCTCATAATTCCAGGCGAAGACGTCTATATGCTCTTGTACAAGAGATATTAGATCCTTCTTCTCCGATGGTGACAGGCCGTCACAACCTTGTCTTCTGTGGGTGGCTCGCGCTGTTCAAAGCGGGTATTCCAAAGAGCATTCAACTGTTTGATCCAAGGATCTGTATCAGATTGGATCATTTCTTCATTTCCGTCTTCCAGGTGGCTTGTCAAAACCATGTTCACTGAAAGTTCCTTGAAGATGTTGCCGACACTGACATCTGACTCCCAAGATGATGTGTCTGAAGAGTAATCGTTGCTCGACGATTCTTGAGAATCGGAGGCTGATGGGACCGGAGTTGATACGTAGCCCAACCCCCGGCGCGTCCGATGATAATAATCGGGGACCTTCCCTTTCGGCACAAAGGATCGAAGTAGCGTTCTCCTTCCTTTGCCGAAGTTCAACCCGGGTCTGTTGGTTAGATCGTACCCCATGCACTTCATCATTTTGAGCGCTTTTGGTTCATAATGACTGAGCTGAGGGGATTCTTCCTCACTTTTCGAGTCTTCGCGGGGCATTGGCTCAGACGAGATTCTCCCAAAAAGAATTAGTTTTTGGCCTTTTCGTCTGGCTGGAACCATGAATATAGATTCTTGTGCATTACCATTATCTCGGTACGTTTCGAAGGACGATTTCACTGGTACATGCAATGATGTCAAGGCACCCATTGCCGACCAGAGATCGTCATCTAAATCAGTGCTAGTATCTGACGGTATTGAATCAGAAGCACACACAGAAAATACGCAAAATCTAAATCTTCATTGATATACCAACCGCCTACATCATCGGTGGCATTATCGACATCGGGCTTATTAGTGCCTGTTACAAGTGGTTCTAACTCCCACAGGCACTCTTCTTTCTCAGGCTCAGTGTCAGCCTCATTACCAGAGTCTGGCTCCTCTGGTTGTGGGGCTTTATCCGTCTCCACCGGATCTTGGTACAGCAAAGAGTCAGTGAAATAATTCTCGACCCCTTTGAACGGATACCTTTCGGCGATCAACGTCTGCACATTTCCACTCCCGTCAATGTATTTCATGACTTGGTGAGAGTGGAGGGACGATGGAGTTGCGGTGAATCCACGGTCGTCCCAGCAATAGATTGTAGGAAGTGTCGGCGTCAATGATGTAGCATGTCACTTCCGACTTGAGGCTTCCAATCTGACACCTGAGTTTGATCTTCCCATCGGACGGGTCTGGTTGGCATTGAACCCATAGATAGTCGTCTGGGTGGGGCTCAAACGATGGGTAGGAATGCCGAGATGTTGCATGACCCGGCGAGGCATGATGCTTAACGCGGACCCTGGATCTACCTGGATGCGGTTCACCTCAGATGATCCAATATACCCTGTGAAGTACAGGGGTCGATCATGCTTCCCTTTAACCTGCATATCATCTACCGTGAAGGTGATGCAGGGGCATTCTGGGAGGTGTGGAGGCAATCCTCTACATCTTTCTCCTTCGGCACCTGGGTCATAAAGACCTCAGCATTTGCCAGGGCTTCTTGCAGAGCTTCCCTGGTAGACTTCGATAGTCTAAGAAGTTCATACAAGGTAATGCGTGCCGGAATGTTGGCCAACTGAGCCAGGACATCAAAGCGGTAAGGTGCCGTAGATCCTTCCGCGATGCCCTTTTGAAGGGCTCGAGAAAATCGAGTCTCCTTCTGCTTTTCCACAGGTGGCTTTGTGGAGGGCCTGACTGGCTCCGCAGTTGGTTGTTGAGGGGCTACTGCCGTCTCGCCGTACTGTTTCAAGTACGCCTGTCCTGAACGGGTTCCCGCCATTGGTTGGTTGGGCTCTGCGGCCAAGACTATCGTTTCCTCCTCTGAGTCGGTCAGTGAAGGGATATCAGTCTCCGCTTCTCGGGAAGAGGCGCATACCACGTTGCAAGATGAGGCTTTTGCCTTGCCTTTGGATTTCCTGTTGGTCACAGTAGTCCATTGCCGTGCATCGACAAGGTCAGGGTGGACCCACATGATTTCCCCTTGAGGTGTAGGGACGGGTACCAAGCCTTTCTCTTGCTGCTGGTGAGGGTCTGTGTTGACTATTCTCAGTTCTCCTCTTGGAATGGGATCACCCCCGCAGGCGTTGGGGGTTGTCTTCCGAATTGGAGAGCTGACGTCACATTAGCCGTCACCTTCTTCTGCTCTGGTCGGAGTTTTAACACCTCCGCATCAATCAGAGCTTGAAGGACGTCCTTGAAAACGTAGCAGCTTTTGGTAGGGTGTCCCAACATTCTGTGGTATAGACAGTAGTTGGGATTGTCAGTCTTGCCGACTTCCTCGGGGCGCCTAGCTTCAGGGAGCTTCAGTCGGTTGCTCTTGTTGAGTAGTTTGAAGAGTGAATCGACATGTTCCTCCTTGAAGGAATATTGCTTGTTGGCGCGAGGCTGACTTGAAGAGCCACTCGCCCTGCCTGATTGAGGTTTGGCGGGAGATTTAGTCTCCGTTGCCAAATTATCCTTCCGCTTTGTTTGGAGGGATGTGTCTGGCGCACGCCTTGTTGACCTTTCCGGCCTAGGCTTACCTTCCTCCGCTCTGACGCGGGCAACGATCTCCTCAGCCTGCTCACCTTGTTGGACTAATTGTTTCCAGGTGCGGCTTTCAGCAACTCCTATTTGAGCAAGGAGTGAGGTTTGGAGATTGTGGCGGCATGTTTCCACCAGGGTGGCCTGGGTCATACCGCTTGGACACGGAGTGCCATGTTCCGAAATCTTTCCACGAAAGATTTGACGGACTCCCCTTTCCGCTGTTTGGTAGCCAAAAGGGTGGGCATCGTGACTTCGGAGTCATCTTCGAAGAAGCGTGTTAAGAACAGCTTCTCCAGATCGCCCCAGTTCTTGATAGAACCTTCTGGGAGCTTCATGAACCATTCAAAGGCCAACCCTTTCAGGGTGCCGATGAACAGACGCGTCGGGATAGCATCGTTGTCTACTACATTCCCGGTTTGGGATTTGAAGTAGTAGATGTGCTGGTTGGGTGACCCCTTCCCGTCGAATGCTTGAAGGGTTGGAGCCTTGAACTTGGACGGGTATGGAACCAAGTCCCATTCAGCAGGATAGGGCCGGACCACTCCAGCTTCTTGGAGGCCTTTACGGTTGGTAAGGGCCTCGAGGCGTTGCTCCAATTGACTCATTCTTTTAGCATGAGCCTTTCCCTGGTCTTGGTCGCCCTTTACTTGCGATGAGGATTTGGACGAACTAGAAGTAGATCGCGGCCTCTCCTCAGAAGGTTCGGAAGATGAGCTTTCTCCCTTTCTCCCTTTGCCCTTCGTCTTTTTAGGAGGAGATTTCCTCCTGTCTTCGAGCAACTGTGCAAGCATCTGCTTGAGGGAGTCGATAGATTCCTGCTGAGAAAGAATCATATCCATTTGTGCCTTCTGGATTTGTTCTAAATGTCTAGCCGTTTCCTCAGGAGTGCCTATCATGTAGGCGGAGGCCTCCTTCTCAACGGAAGAGTTTGAAGCCCGTGATTCCGCTACGGCGGAGTGAGAATCATTCACTTTAATGCCATAGGCTAAGGCATTATAATCAATCGGGGGAATGGCCCCAGTCCGGGTGCGAGTGTGTTGATACACCCCTTCCGGTTCAGAGTCAGACTCATCCGAGCTGACTGCAGGTTGTTTTCCCTTGCTCCTGCTCGTCATATTCGCAGTGAGCTCCGGGTACTCAATGTCAGAGAAGGTTCTCCTTCTGTGGGAGCGCCTTCTTTTGGCTAACGGGGGAATCAGGGTCAGCTGTCTGATCAGAGACTGCTGGTTCACACCTGACTCACAATGGTATCCAGAGAGTATGGAGATAAGCCGTTGGCAGCAGCATGACGAAGTGACCTGATTGGCACTTCTTTTCTTTGTCAAGTAATCCCTCAAATCCATGGGAGGGGGATTGAAAAGACTAGCCTCGCAACGTCGGAGACGGGAGGCATCCATGTGCTGCACAGCTTGGACGCAGGCTTCAGGGACGCGGTTCTCGCGACGCGGCTGTGTAACGCGCGTCTGGCGTCTCTACTGAGATGAAACGCGAGTCTCGCGTTGCTGCCTGGTGCGTCTGGGCAGAGACACTTGAGAGAGAATGGGCTGCTGGGCCCCACGCCTGTGGGCGCGTGCTTCTTGCGTTTGATGAGACGCAGAAGCTTCGCCTTGGCGTTTGGTAAGTTGGTCTTCAGAGGACTCAACTTGAGGAGTCTCGCGTTTGGGACGCCAAACGCTGATTTCACGTACTGGACGTGGCGTGGGCAAGGCGCGAGATTGTACGTCGCGTCCAACCTCAGTTGGACAACCAACGGTTCCAACTTGGAGCTGACGCGCACGTCTCCTCTGTCGACGCTCGGCGTTTCGGTTGCGTCGTGGAGGTGGAGAGTAACCAACGACGACCTGATGTTGATCATCAGAGAGTTTAACCACGCGGGTCTTCTGAGAGACGCTGACGCGGGTCTTCTGTGCGCCGGAGTTGTCGCAACAGCAACTGTGCTTGGGATCACGCGGGCCTTCTGAGAGGCGTTGACGCGTGAACTTTGCTGGGCATAGTGGGCAGCAGCAGCGGCGCCCAAGAGAGATTCAGGTCAGGCTTCGGGGCCATTCCCTGCTGAGACCCTGCGACAGACGCGGGTCTTTGGGCTCTTGGAGCCAGAAGAGAGAAACTCTTCATATTTTGCCTGGTCGAACTCGACGACGAGCGATTCGACCATCTTCCCCTTACGGAGGACGTCATCCTGCGCCACGATCTGTTCGTCAGTGACGAAAGTAGTCCCCAGCGGAGTCGTCATCTCTTGTATGACCCGGGAAAGGAGAAGACAAGAATTTGCGGTAAAAGTTTTCCTTGAATCAAATGAAAAGGATTACAACAAAAACTGTTCCTTCCGGTTACAAGGGAGGGAGAATATTGAATCTTGAATTCCCCTTTGTTTAATGCTGGTTCTTCGTGTGGCGGTGGAGAGTGAATCTTGTTCTCCGTTGACCAGATGACCGTCCTTCTGGGATCTCCTCTTCGGCCGGTAGAAAGAGTGACACAGCTCTGTCTACCAAAACTCTAAAAGAGAAGGTAGGCGAAAGCTAGCTCGTACGCAGCGAACTTGCTGAAGAGTTGATTTGCTTCTTTTCTCTCTGTGTCGCCCTCTGTCTCTCTTCGTCTGATTGATTCTCTGATCTCCGATCTCTTGCCCCTTGCTCATAGCAAACGAGGCTATTTATAGAGGTCCCAGGGGTGAACGTGCCCCCTGGAAACGCTCCACAATGAGGGCCAACTTCCCCGCTACATGGGCGGTAACTAACCCACGTGCCTGCTAAAGACACGCCACGATGGGGGCTGATTTCCCTTACGTGTAGGCAGTGATTGGTCCCTTAACCAAGGCGGTTATAACTGAGACGCGGGTTTTAGACCTTTGCGTCTTGAGGCTGAGACGCGGGTGTCAGGCCGACGCGCCTTGATGCTGAGACGCGGGTGTCGAGCCAACGCGCCTTGATGCTGAGACGCGGGTGTCGAGCCAACGCGCCTTGATGCTGAGACGCGGGTGTCGAGCCAACGCGCCTTGATGCTGAGACGCGGGTGTCGAGCCAACGCGCCTTGATGCTGAGACGCGGGTGATAGTCCCTCGCGCGTCTAGAGCTTGAAACTTTGCTTTTCAATGGCTTGTCCTCCAGTAACTTTTGGACAGCCTACAATTTCGTCAGAATCCGGGGCTCAAACGAAGAAATCAACAAAGGATAAAGGCAGAAGAAACTCCGGAGAGACCCACCAATAGGGTGTGGCCATCTGGCCACACCCTGGCCGCGGAAACGCGGCTTCCGCGGCTTTGTTGGGGAGTTAGGGGGAGCGTTTGCTCCCCCGACCTCCCTGGGATCCTGGTTGTTGGGTTTATGTCTATAAAAGGCCAGTATCTGCGCTGAAAAATGGACGCCAATGCAGATTAGGATTTAGCCTAGTTTTAATTCTTTGTAGTTTAGCTTTTTCTTTTCTTGTTATGTAACTTGTATGTAAACTTAGGGTAGAAGAAGATTCATGTAAGTAAGAGAGAGAGGCTGACGTTGAGAGTGACACCGATGTACCCTCCTCCTTTCTTTCATTGTCTCAGCAAGTAATAAAGGTAAATGCTTTGTTTGTTTTCTATTCTCCTTTACTTTACATTTGTTTTGCTTTCCTCTTCCTCTTCTACTTTACCTTGGTTGTTGTTGTTGAGTGTACAAGTGAATTCCAAAGCAAGTATAACTAAGCTACGTGAGAGCCAGCGATAGTTCATGAAGACGTTCTCCTCTTCCAAGATCCGCATCACTTCGTTCTTGCTAGGCTTGACGATATAATGTGCACGGGGACTGAGCTCGAGCTTATGATCTATGCGTTGAACGCCTCCGAAGCAAAGGTAGAACATGCAACGTTTCCAGGTGAGTCATCACTCAACCTAGGTAAGTATTTCTACACTTTTCTTTCTTTCTTTTCTTTTCTTTCTTAGTTTAGATCACCAACCACCTCCTCCAACTCTTTCTCCTCCACTTCATTGTACATAGTCGCTTTTCTTGTTTTCTGATTTTCCACCTTCTTCATCTTTCATTTTCTTCTAACATAACATAATTCTCTTTTCCATTTTCATAACTTTAAAAACAGAGAAGAACTCTCGTTTGGTTTTCTTAACGATTTCAATAAAACTATAAACGCTTCTATCGCAAAACCCTCCTTGTGCATCACGACCCGCATAGCCACTTGCTATAGCGGAAGAATTGAGCACTTGCACATCTTCATTTTAAAGTTCTATAATTCCGTATTTTGTGTGCAGGTTTTGCTTCAATCAATAAACACCTAATAGAGTTGAAAAAACTAGCTTAAAATCCACTAAAAAATCTTGGATAAAACAACCCCAAAAGCCCCCTTTAAATAGGGCTAGAAAAAACTAGCCGTTGGGCAATTTTTCAGCCCTGGCGGCTGGCGGTCGACCGGCCCGGTCGACCGCCAACGGTCAGAATTCTGATCGTTGGAGCCTCGGTCGACCGGCCCGGTCAACCGCTGCCTGGAACAGAGAGCAGAGCTCTCTGCCGGTCGACCGGCCTGGTCGACCGGGGCTTTCCAGAGAGCAGAAGCTCTCTGGCGGTCGACCGGGTCGGTCGACCGGCCCTCCAGCAGACTTGGCGTGCACATTCTGTGCACGTCGGTCGACTGACTCGGTCGACCAACTTCAAGCTCGGTCGACCGGTCCGGTCGACCGCAGAAACCAGGTCAGGACAGTTTTGGGAAAAGAAAACTTAGTATTTTGACACAAATAAAATCCCATAAAATCACCAAAAATCTACAAAAATAGTTTCAACATTATACTTTGATAATCAAACATGTTTGAGCAAAATCAAGACATGTTACAAACAATTTGAACTATTTTTGTAACTTAGAAATTTTGGCTAAAATGAAAACCGTATTTTTCCAAATTGGTTTTTCAAAACTTATTTTTTCAAAACTTCTCCAAATACAAAAACAAGATATTTTAAACTCTTTTAAAGCATGGTGTGTATGGATATGATCCTCTATACATATATGGTGAAATATCTATATTTTTGACAATAAGCACTAAACATGGTTTTGGTTAAAGATATGTATACTTTTGAATTCCAAAAACCAAACCGGTATTTTTCAAAAAGAAAACTCTTTTGTATTTTTCCAAAATAAAAATTATTTTATGAAAACTCATCTAAATCAAGAGTGTGGTGTGTAAGATATACTTGAGCAATCCACCACTATTCTATCCTTTACATTTTAATCTAAAAACAAAATCTTATAAAAACAGACCTAGACTCAAGTCTTCTTCTTAAAGTCTTCACTTGAAGTCTTCTCCTCTTCTTGACTTGGTCCAAACTTGATCCAACGAGCTAGACTCCTCTTGAGTACTTGATGTGGTCTTGATGCACAAGCTCTTGAATCAAACCGTGCTAGCTCCAAAACTTGACTTTAAATCCTTTGTTGAAGCTAAACACCAACTAAGATCTTGATCATAAATCTGAGACTAATTAAACACAAGATCATTAGTACTATAACTACATGAGTTGATCATCATCAAAACTAGAGTGATGGGCCTTTGGGCCAACAATGAGGTCATCCCTCAAATGTACCAAAATGTCGGTGATACGCAGGAATCAGTATTCATGGTCCCAGCAAGATGCAAAGGCCAAAGACCAATTCTTTTCAGAAGAATTAAGTTCAAATTAATATCTCGTGAAGACTCAGAAAGCGAAAACGAATCTCCTCAGTTCTCTCATTATGAGCCAAATGTACTCAGGATGATGGAGGGCATGGGGTATGATCTAACAAAGAGTCCTGGTTTGAACTTTGGCATAGGAAGAAGAACACTACTTCGATCTTTAATTCTGAAAGGGAAGACCCCTGACTATTACCATCAAACTCACAGGGATTTGGGCTATGTGTTAACTCCAATTCCGTCAGCCTCTGAGTCTGAAGAGTCATTATACCATAATTACTCATCGGGCATGTCATTATAAGAGTTGAATGTTAGTATCGACAATATCTTTAGAGAACTTTCAGTATACATGGTTTTAACAAGCCACCTAGAAGACAGAGATGAAGAAATCCAGTCTGATACAGATCCTTGCATCAAACACCTAAATACTCTCTGGGATATTCGCTTCGAACAACGTGAACCACCCACGGAAGATAAGGTCACCCAGATTAATATGGGAGAGGAGGCTAGTCCTAAGCCCATCTTTATAAGTGAAAGCCTATCACCTTCCGAGAAAGAAGATCTAATATCTCTTGTGCGAGAGTATATAAATGTCTTTGCTTGGAATTACGAGGACATGCCTGGGCTTGATCCTCGAGTGCCTATGCATCGCCTTAACATTAATTCAGACTTGAAGCCAGTCAAATAGCAGTAGCGACAGTTCTGTCCATAAATAATGGAAGCAATCCAGACGGAAGTCAAAAAGCTTATAGACTCTGGCTTCATTAGGGAGGAGCAACACCCTAATTGGGTAGCCAATATCGTCCTTGTTACCAAGAAAAATGGGAAGATCTGGATTTGCATCGATTTTCACGATCTAAATGAAGCCTATCCTAAAGACGAATTCCCTCTCCCAATCACGGATGTTATGATTGACAATACGTGCGGGTTTGAGCGAATGTCCTTTATGGACGGATTCTCAGGGTACAATCAAATCAAGATGTACCCTGATGACGAAAAGCACACATCTTTCAGGACACCACTAGGAGTATATTGTTATACTGCCATGCCCTTCAGACTAAAGAATGCAGGGGCAACGTATTAGAGAAATATGAATGCAATTTTCTACGAGCACATGCGTAAAACAGTAGAATGCTACGTTGACGACATTGCAGTGAAAAGCCGCACCAAGAGCGACCACATAGCCGATCTGAAGACAGTTTTTGAAATCATGCGGACACATCAGTTGAAGATGAACCCCACTAAATCTTTTCTAGGGTAGCCAGCGGTAAATTCCTAGGGTTTGTAGTGACATCCAAAGAAATTCACCTACCCAGAAAAAGTCCGTGCCTTCCGAGAGATGCAACCTCCAAGGAATCTCAGGGAACTTAAAGGATTACAAGGGCGACTAGCATAAATCCGGAGGTTTATCTCAAATCTCTCCGGAAGATGCCAACCCTTCACCAAATTAATGAAAAAGGGCATCTCATTTATTTGGGATGATGATTCCCAACAAGCGTTCGAGGAAATCAAACAATACCTCACGCAACCACCTGTCCTTACAGCTCCGCTGTCAGAAAAACCTTTCCTGACATACGTTCGAGCAATGGATCATTGTTTAGGAGCTTTGCTAGCCCAGAATGATGATCAGGGACACGAGCAGGTAATCTACTATCTGAGCAGGACCATGATCGGAGTCGAATATCAGTATAACCCGATCAAAAAGAAATGTTTGGCGTTGGTGTTCACCGTCCAAAAAATGCGACACTACTTGGTGGGCCAGACTATAAATGTTATATCAAAAGTCAACCCTTTAAGGTTGCTTATGACGAAGCCATCGTCGCTAAATGGTCGACTGACAAAATGGGCCATACTACTCTCCCAATATGAGATGCGCTTTCTACCGCAAAAAGCCGTGAAGGGACAAACGGTGGCAGATTTCCTGGCAGAACATCCAGATCCAAAAGTGCTGAAGTTTGTCAGACCCAGACATCTTTCGAAGGACAGATATGGCAGCTCTTCTTCGACGGTGCATCAATAACAGGTCCACGAGGGCATGTCGTAGCAGGAGTAGCGATAGTACTAGTTTTTCTATAAAACTACGTGATCCCTCATGCATTCTCATTAACCGAGCCATGCTTCAACAATGTAGCGGAATACAATGCCCTCTTAATTGGAATGCAAATCGCCGATGAGATTGGCGTTAAAAATCTCGAAGCATACGGTGACTCTAAACTCATCATTAACTAAGTTCGCGGAGAGTACGAAGTCAAGCATGAAGACTTAGTACCCTATTTTAATGCAACTATCTCTATGGCCAAAAAGTTTGGAAACTTTTATATCGACCATGTACCATGCGAGCAAAATACGCACGCAGATGCATTGGCATCTCTTGCTGCCTCCTTAGCCCTTCCAGTTGGAGTAGTAGAGAAAATACTTGTCTACAGCTACGACTTGTATTGCCCAAGAACTGCTTTTGAAGATCACCGAAAGCTGACATGAGACTGTCAAGCCAAAGATGCTTTAGAGACTTCAACAGGTCCAGAACTCAGGGATTGACGATTCCTGTACATTGACTATGCCTTGAATGGCATTCTGCGTAATGATCCCAAAGAGGCGGCTGTTATTAGAAGGAAAGCCCCTAAATTCTACTATAATGCGATCAGGTGAACACTGTATCGCCGATCGCATGACAGGATCCTCCTCCGCTGCCTGTCACAAAAGGAGTCACAGGAAGTACTCAAAAAAGTGCACGATGGCATGTGTGGAGCTCGTCAGCCCGGTCCGAAACTCGGAGATCGACTCCGAAGACTAGGATATTATTGGCCTACGATGATTCCGGATGACCATCACTTACGCCAAACGATGCCACGCCTGTCAAGTCCATGGCGATTTCATCCATCAAGCACCAGGATATCTTCGTTCTACAACCTCAACCTGGCCATTTGAGAAGTGGGGAATGGACGTGGTAGGCCCTATCAGCCCACCTTCATCCAAGAGACATCAGTTCATCTTAGCTATAACCGTTACTTCTCTAAATGGGCTGAAGCTATTCCCTTGAGGAAGGTAAAGGCATCTGACGTGATCAAATTTGTTAAACACCACGTCATTTACCACTTTGGTGTGCCACGACAGATCATTCATGACAATGGGTCCCAGTTCGTTAGCCAAGCTTTTCAAAGGTTCTGTAACAAGTTCAGAATTCAGAGTGCGTCCTCAATGGCATACTACCCAGCCGCTAATGGCCTCGTAGAAGCTTTCAACAAGACTATTGAAAAGCTTCTCAAGAAATTCATTTCGAAAAGCCAACTTGACTGTGATGACAAATTAGGTGAATGCTTATAGGCTTATTGCACAACGATTCGAACCCCGACGAAGGCTATACCTTTCTCCTTGGTGTATGGGTGTGAAGCTGTACTCTCATTAGAAATCTAAATCCCATCTCTACGTGTCGCCTTGACAGCAGAGATGACAAATGAAGAGAAACATCGACTGTGACTCCAAGAACTGGAGGCTTTGGGCCATAAACGCCTGCAAGCTCAACAGGAAATCGAGTTTTATCAAGCTCGAATTACCAGAGCCTTCAATAAGAAAGTCAAGGAGCGAACTTTCAAGAAAGGCGACCTTGTCTTAGCTGTAGAAGACTTATGGTGATGACACATAAGACCAAAGAAAAATTTCAGCCCAAATGGGAAGGACCATTTGTAGTAGAGTTGGTCTACTCAAATGGAGCATATCGCCTCATAACCTCAGACAGTGATACGCTCATGATGCCAATCAATGGCAAATTCTTGAAGAAATACTATCCTTGATGGCACTCTTCTCCTGATCATGTTAATACTACACCTCTAATCGAAACTCCAGATCAAAGATGAACGCCAAAGAAAAGCTTTCTTCCTCTACTGGATCACATCACGGTCAATCAGCATCAAGCTAATCAAGCGTTGGCTACATCATGATGCATGATGTAAATATTGAAGAAGGAACAAAATGCGAAACTTTGATTTTGATTTAGTTACTCTTCTACTGACATCCGACGCCTCCAACGGTTAAGGATAAAGGAAAATGTTGGCTTTTAAGCCCAACATAAGTCTTCGACACTTATCATGCTGAGGGGAATAGCATGGCAAGCCTAACTCAAATGGTGGTTGGTAAAGGCCCATCAAATCCATTGATAGCTGAGGGTTTGCTAAAATCCTAAGGGACTTGGTCCCATTCTCTCCTCTAAAATCTCCTACCAATTCTCGCCCACAGAATAGTAGGGCTATAAAAAAAAACACTGTGTTCATCTCCCTAATGAAATGAACATGGATTCAGTCAAGTTAATATTACACCTCTGAAAAACTGGATATTTCCAATCCTCAGTGGATTCAGTCAAGTTAATATTAAACCTCTGACAACAAAACTCATTAGTAATCCTCGCTGTTATGTTAATACTACACCTCTAACGGCAAATTTCTCATGTCTCAGGAAATCAATGATTGTCATGTTAATATTAAACCTCTGACAGTTCATTTTACTTTCCACCCAAAATCCCCTAACAATTCTCTTCCATAGAGTGGTAGGTCCACAAATACAATCATTGCTATGTTAACACTACACCTCTACAATGAAAAATTTTAATACCCCCCAATGAGTACAAACTTCACTTGTCTCTCCTCTACATGGAGTCACAAGTCTCAAAATTGCTCCTATCGCAGATCAATTCTTGTCAAATTAAAATTACACCTCTGACATTCTAAATTTCACTTGTCAATTCTCATCAATAGAATGACAAGCCCTCAAAATTGCTCTTATCGCAAATCAATTCTTGTCAAGTTCAAAATTACACCTCTGACAAATTACTGTTAAGTCTAACACTATACCTCTAACAGTGATTAATTTGATATCAAGTCAATAATAAACCTCTGACAGGCATTTTTCCTCAGGTTTTCATATCGAAGCTGAGATGAGCGATGCTAAGTTTAACATCACACCTCTAGCGTCGGTTCATTGCTAAGTTCAATAATACACCTATGACAATGACTTTCCCTCGAACTTCCATATCAAAGTTGAGATGACCAATGCCAAGTTTAAAATTACACCTCTTGCATTATCTTCACTGTCAAGTTTAACATTACACCTATGACAGTGATGTTTTCAGTCTTCTCAAATGAAGCTGAAATTCCCGTCAAGGTCAAGTTAATATCACACCTCTGACCCACATTTCTGTCAAGTTAATATCACACCTCTGACAGTAATCTTAAATTCCTGAAATGAAATTTTTTTCTAACTTTGACTTGTTAAGTTAATTATCACATTTTAGCAAGTCAAGAGTCCCTACCTCTATGTGTCTGATTTTCAATGCAAAAAAAAAGGGAATTCAAGATATATCAGAAGATAAGAAAAAGTGTCACTTTTATTTATGTTCAAACATACGAAGTGATACAAGACGCTCTCTTATATAATAAGATTGGGTGTTACAATAAAGGAGTACAAAGAAGTCTCTCTCTCTCAGCGAAAGGTTGCACTCACTCCTCAAGACATCTACATCACTCCAAATATAAGATGTTTGGAAGAGCGCCGAAGAAAGATCACTTTCTTCCTCCATTGGATCATATCACAGTTGATCAGTGTTGAGACGATCGGATGCTGATTATACCGTGATGCATGATGTAAACATTGAAGAAGCTCATCGCTAATCAAGAACAATGGTGTTTCTCGAGGTCAAAATGCAGAAGAACATTCTGATTCCACCCAACCAATTGGTGTTGGTCGTAATCATTCGTTGATGAACATCTCCATCACCAGAAAGTCATCTAATGAACATGGATTTTTTTCGTCGATGTCACTACTGGGGGTAAGATTGGTAAAGAGAGGATCCGAGACCTTACAGGTGACGTCCTCTTTCCCGTGACCTGCAACCATACCCCACCACCATACCCACTGTGACCATGACAAACCCGGGGCATTGCTGGTGCATCATGTCCAATAAAGCCTTGACGGATGTCATTAACCGCGCGAATCCTCCTCGCCTATGAACAAAAGCTTTGATTCCCTGAATGCTCGCCAATTGAATAAGCTCGCTGGTCGAAATATTCTCCCAAGAGCCCAGCGAAGATGCGGAAGACTAGCTGAGGCTCCCAGAACCTGCAAGAAGTAAAAAACCAAAAAGTTAAAATTCTATTAAGGCAGAAACAGAAAAGCTGAAGAGCAGACGCGATTGAAGTTGTGAACTTCAGACGTGGAGTTGGCCGGTGCAGATCTGAACGCAGTTTGGTGTCAGACTTGTGTCTAAGATAAAAGACGCGAGGTAACCCAGACGCAGAGTTTGTCCCACCCGCATTTGAGAAACAGAGTTTGCCACATCTATGTCCAAGAGGTCTCAAAAGAGTTAAAATTCTCTTAAGTTAAGAACCTCAAACGCAGGCTTTATGTACAAAACTCGCGTTTTAAGATCAAAGTATAGAGTTTGTCACACTCGCGTCAAAGACTTGTGACTTAGAATTAAAAGTCAGCCAGATCTCTTCATCAAGAAGCCTGAAAGACGCGACTTCCGAACACGGGCACATCAATCAGACTTCAAAACGAGATCAAGAGATCGAGTTTCTTTAATGGATAGGAAGACAGAAACTCAGAAGGACTGAGTATTTCATGGCGACAACTGGTTCCTACCCGGATAAGAATTCTCTAGAAGTTGAACTTTATGCATCAAGGCGCGACCGTAAAAGCACTTAAGGCGATGCTTTTTGATCTTAAAATCACTTGACAGTGATAATCTTTGGAAAAGAATAAAGGAAAGCATGGAAGCTTTGAGTTCTTACTGTTTATTGGAACACATCTCTTTGAAGGGAAGATAGACAAATCAAGACGAAGACCCTCAGAGCGCATGCTTTCAAAGGGAAACAGTCTAACTAATGGACTGTTAAGGGGGATGAGGCCTATTTATAGGCAAGCCATATCTTTAAGATGAGTTGCATGTAACGCTTAGGAAGCGGCATCAGGCGCAGACTCAAAGGTCGTGTCCACAAGTCCGCGACCTTTCATAAACCCGAGGGCTGCGTTCCTTTCATTCCTACTAAAGAGTCCACAACCGCATCTCCTGAAGTGGTCCACAGTCGCGTCTCCTCAACGAGTGGGATCCACCCTCCATTACTATTCAGGAATTGCATCATGAGCTTACACCCATTCACAAGACTTGAAGGCTGTGTCCTAAAGTCCGCGTCCTTTCATGAACCTGAATGACGTTCTCCTTTATCAAGAATACAGGCTCGCGCTTTAAGGGTGCGCCCTCTCAATGGACCAGGGTCACGTCTCTATTGAGTCAGAGTCGCGTCCCCACCAACCAGACGAGACCCGCGCGTCATTCTTGAGGGGCCCAAAACCGCATCTCCACTGCAAATGAAAAGTCGCGTCTCTCCAGCAAGACCAAATCTGCACCTAAGAGTGAGAGCTGCATCTTCACTTCAAAGATCGCGTACCTCCAGAGGCCACGTTTCTTCAACAAATTAATAGATGTGTCCCCACTCTGAGTGAGGACTGCGTCTCTAAAGCAACATGACCCCTGCGTCTACAAGACTTGTATTCAGTCTTTGCTTCTGCAAATCAATTCAACAGTACACTGGCATAAGCAGACGACTGTTTACCCCTGATTCAATAGTACACCAACAACCAGCTCAGAGCACTGAGGAGGTCTGAACTGCGTATCTAGACACTCACCACGATCATCTCTTGTGGCTTCAAAGGGTTTTACAGTACACTCATGTAGACCATACTCCAGACAAGATCAAGCTCAGAGTATCTCAAATGACTGTCAGTCTAATCATGAGAAGTATGAATTTAACCAGAGTCTAAAGTATTTCGAAATTTGTCCCAGTCAACCGCGAAATATCGAAAACTTTGGAGGGGGTTCTGTAGGCTGTCAAAAAATCACTGAAGACAAGTCATCAAAAAGCAGAATTCAAACTCCAGACGCAAGGCTAATCATCACCGCCAGCATAGCACCAAGACGAGAGGCTTGAAACTCGCGTCTCAACATCACTACAAGGACCAAGATGCGGAGCATGAAAGCCGCGTCTCAGCATTATTGTAGTACCAAGAAGCAGAGTCCAATGCTCGCGTGTCACGTGAAGCTTGACACAGAATTTGAAGCTCGCCTTTCTCAAGCATCACCTCAATGGCAAAACGCGAGGCCCAAAGTCTGCGTCTCAGTTAAAACTACCCTCATTACTGGGTCAATTACTGCCCACGTAATGAGAGAGTTAACCCCCATTATGGAGTGTTTTTAGAGGACACTTTTACCCCCTGAAGCCTTTATAAATAGCCAAGTTTGCTATGGAAGAGGGGTCAGAAAAATCCTTGGTCAGAAGAACTTCAATTGTAAGCCATAGAAGGACTAAGATCTCTAGCTAAAAAAAGAGAGAGTTTAACTTTCTAATAACTTGCTGCGTACAAGTTTGTTTTTGCCTACAATCTCTTTGAGATTCTTGTTGGATAAAAGCTGTGTTACTTCATCCACCATCCCAAGAGAAGATTCCCAAGAGGTCCTGACGTTCACCCGATCAACGGAAAACAACATTCACTTGCCATCGCCACATCAAGAACATGGTATTAAACAAAGGAGAGATTTGAGCTTAAATATCTCCCCTCTCTTGTAAAGGATTATTGAACCGTTGTAATTTTCTTTACAGTCAGATAAAGAATTTTCATCTCGATCTTCAAATTTTTCCTCACCAAACAATGTCCTTTGCGAGCAGGCTGGTTAAGGGTCTAGCGATTTTACTAAAGTCCCTAACAAATCGTCGGTAGAACCCAACATGTCCTAAAAAAGATCAAATATCCTTAATGCATTTCGGTGGTGGAAGCTTAGCAATTACTTCTATCTTAGCTTTCTCAACTTCGATCCCTCTCCTTGAGATCTCATGGCCTAAGACAATCCCCTGTCTTACCATGAAGTGATATTTTTCCCAATTTAGAGTTAAGTTCTTTTTCATGCATCTTTGAAGAACTAACTCCAAGTGATGAAGACACTGGTCAAATGAATCTCCATAGATGGAGAAATCATCCATGAAAATTTCTAGGAAATATTTTACCATATCAGAGAAAAGACTGAGCATGCACCGTTGGAATGTTGCGGGAGCATTGCATAATCCAAAGGGCATGTGTCGGTAGGCAAAGGTTCTGAATGCAAGTAAACATGGTCTTCTCCTGGTCCTCTACAGCAATGGGGATTTGATTGTATCCTGAGTACCTGTCCAGAAAACAATAGTGCTCGTGTCCAGCTAAGCGTTCAAGTATTTGATCGATGACAGGTAGCGGGAAGAGGTCTTTATAGGTAGCTCGTTTAATTTCTGGTAATCAATACAAACACAAACCTTGGTAGGTAGTCTTGTTTGTACCAACTCCTTTTGTTCATTTCCTACTACCATGAAACCAGCTTTCTTAAGGACAGCATAGATTGGGCTAACCCATTGACTATCAAAAATGAGATAAATTATCCTATTGTCTAACAGTTTCAAAATTTCTGTTTTCACAGCATCTTGCATGACTGGGTTAAGCCTACATTGTGGGTCCCTCCTAGGGGTCGCATCATCGTTCAAATGAATCATGTGTTGTACTATTGCTAGACTTATCCCTTTAATGTCATTCATTGTCCATTCAATGGCTTCTCTATATTTCCTTAAAATTGACATCAAGCTTTCCTCATGTTTTCCAGTCAGATGGGATGCTATGATGATTGGCAGGGTTTCTCTTCCTCCTAGGTAGGCGTACTTGAGATGTTCGGGCAAAGTTTTTAATTCTAAGGAAGGAGTGGATTCATAGGAAGGGAGAATTAGACTTTTAGTCTTGGGATTCAGTATACTTGGGCTTGATGCCCAAGTCACTGTTGAATCAATGATCTGGTCTAAATTGAAATCCTCTGACTCCAGATCAAACTCGCTCTCTGTGCCTATCTCCATGCTCTCTTCATGCTCACTTGTCAAATTTTCAATGGAGTTGACCTCGATGTCTAATCATTAATATTCCTAGGTTGTTTTACTAGATTGAAAATATTGATCTCCTTTGTCATGTCTCCAAAGGTCAATCGCATGGACCCGTTCCTATAGTTGATGATGGCATTAGATGTAGCAAGGAATGGAAACCATAAAATAACTGGAGTTTGAGACCTTGGGTTTGACACAGGTTAGGTCCCAAGCATACTGAAGTCAATTGGGTAGATGAAATCCCCGACCCGAATAAGATCGTCTGTGATTTCCTCTTTGGGGACTTTCACAGATCAATCGGCTAACTGAATGGTTACTCGAGTTGGACGCAGCTCGCCCAACCCAAGTTGTTGGTATACTAAGAGAGGTAGCAAGTTGATACTTACTGCCAGGTCAAGAAGTGCTCGGCTAATTTCTGTTTGTCCTATAGTGCAAAAAATTGTAGGACATCCGGGATCTTTGTATTTCACCAGAATAGGACAAGACAGAAGTTCGATTATGTTGGTTGCTAAGAACACTTTCTTTGGCACATTCATTTTTCTCCTCTTAGTACACATATCCTTAAGGAATTTAGCATACGCTGGGACTTGTTAGATTCCGTCAAGAAGATGCATATTCAATTTGACCTGATTGAACATCTTGAGTATCTTTCCATGTGCATGTTCTTATTATTGTTCCTAAGACTATTAGGAAAGGGTGCTACAGGCTTGTGAACTTGATCAGTAGTTGTGTTCTTGTTAGATGTTTATAGAGCAGATTGAGAGGAGCTAGTAGATATGGAGGCATGAGTAAGATCAAAGGATAGAACTTTTTAGGTTGGAGACCTAGTTGTCCACCTTCTTTTCTGATCTAAGTGTATGAACAACATTGCACTGGTCAATATGAGAATCTTGAACTTTATAAGCTTGATTAGAATTCTTAGGGTTGACTAGGTAAAGTACCCTTGGATGTCTTTCACTCAGAGAATTTACTAATTGACTCATCTGAACTTCCAATCTAGATATGGCCTAAGTATGGTTGTTCAATGTCTGTCCTTGATTTTTCAAGAAGACGGTTTGGGACTTCAGGAATGCCTCCATACTCTTCTCCAAATCACTGAGTTTTTCTCTGTTGGTGAATTTTGGAAGGAGGAAGATGAAACTTGATTGGGAAAGTTAACTTGATAATTGGGATGGTGAAGATTGTTGGAGAAATTGGGCGTGGAAGAATTGTTTGGGCCCCAAGAGAAATTCAGGTGATTTCTCCAACCCGGATTGTAAGTCCGCGAGTAGGGATTGTGTTGCGGCCTCGAGTAGGTCACGTTCATGCATTCCGGCGGTACTTGATGAGTTTGAAAAATGGGACACTCTTCAAAAATATGGTTTGGTGCCTGACAATATGAACAATCTGTATTGTGGATCGGTGGTGGGTTGATTTGGTTGACTTTGGCTGGCTCTTTTATTTCTAGAGCTTCTATTCTTCTCATTAGAGTGGCAATCTTAGTTTCAGCAGTTATGAATGATTCTAAGGATAGGAGCCTCCTTTAGAAGCTATAAATTATGAATTCCTTAGCTTCTCAGATGTTGGCTCCCATTGGAGGGCTTTCTCAGCTATATCTTCAAATAAATCCTAACCCTGATTTTCATCCATTTGCAAGAATCTCCCCTGACACATGGTTTCTAACAAGATTTTTGTTTAATAATTCAAACTATCATAAAGAATCTGGCACTGATGGCATTTTTCTACACCATGATGAGGGCACGGAGCTAAGAGATCTTTGAATTGCTCAAAGTATCTCCAGATTGGTTCGCTCTGCTATTTCCTAAACTGCATGATATTCTTTCTGATGAGGGCAGTCTTGTGTATTGGGTAAAATTTCTTCAAGAAAGCCTTGACTAAATCGTCCCACGTTGTAACTGAATCTACAGCCAAGCTATACAACCATTTCTTAGCTAGGTCCTTTAGGGAAAAGGAAATGACACGTGACCTAACGACATCGTCTCCTAGCCGGGGAATGCACATCATGAGGCATACTTCTTCAAATTTCCTAATAAAGAAGTATGCATCTTCTGATTATAAACCGTGGAATTTCGGGAGTATGTTGATGAATTGCGGTTTCAGCTCAAAATTATTACCATTCGCTTCAGAAAGTTTTATACAGGATGGGAGTGAAGTTCTGATTGGGTAAAACCTATCTTGTAATGATGCCATCACTAGTTCTAGATGCAGTGGAAGAGAAGTGTTTCAGGTCAATCTAGAAGTAATAGGTTCTCTCACCCACTCTTGCATGCAGCATATCACAAACAACGTATAAACAACAAAAACAATCAAAAAGAATAAAAAAATAAACAAAAGAAAGAGAAACAACCACCAAGCCTATTCCAAGGTACCTGGACTTAGACGACTCCTAACTGGTCGATTCTTCGGGAGGGTTGTTGCAGGAATTAGACTACAAGCTAATCGATCAGAAAAGGACAAAACTCGGTGTGAGATGTCTTAACGTGAGCCTCGGGCCTTAATTACGCAAAATCACGAAGTTTTTGAGGCTTAACCTCTCAATCCTCTTTCTTAAACACCGATTTTGCAGGAGTATAGTTCTTACAATTTTTTCTCTTGGTTAATCTCTTAGTTTTTCCGAGATGTCCCTAGGGCCAATGTATATCAAATTTTAGTTAGCTTGGGATTATGAGTGCACTTGGAGATGGTTTTTGGGCTATGAAAGGGTGATAAAATCCCCACCTTATCTTATTTATTTGGGTTTTTCCCTTAATGTCAATTATGCAAGTGTACAATGTATTCACAACAAGATAGCACTCAAAGCGATAAATTACTCTAAAATGTTAGTCCTATCTATATGAAATACACACGTACCTTTCTCCAACACTCTTCAACAGAAATTGAAATGAATTGAAATAGACACGTGCTCTAAATGCAAAAGTCTAATCAAATTTTCAATTTAGCAACAAATAATTTTTTGTTGAGTTATTAACAATGCATGGGTGAGTCATACAAGAAACTATTATTTGTAGAAAGCAATTTTTTTGTGCAATTTTTCTTCAACCCTACAGAAAATTTCTGTGAGTACTTCAATTAGAAAAGTCACGCATGTGAGACTTTTCTACGGGCAAAAGTGCTCTTCTTTTTCAAAAAGTGTAGGTCCACTGTGACGATTAGTCTCTTGACTCCTCCTCCTACACAAAAATAAAGAGAAATCTTTAGTAACAATAAGAAAAATTGTTACCCCTCCCCGGCAACAATGCCAAAATTTGTTCACTAAAAAGCATGCACAAGAAGTAAAAGAGTGATGGTCGATGTTACAACTTTAGCGATTCTACCGTGATAGCAAAGTGGCTATACAAATCGTATCCACAAGGAGGAGGTGATAGAAGCTTGATGTGCGGTCTTCTTTGTTCGTAGAAAAAAAGTTTCTTTGTTTTAAGAATGAATTGAAAAAAAAAATAAGAAAGATTGTAGAGATGATTTGAAATATTTTGGTACTGGAAAAGTGTTTTATATTTTTAGAGATGAAAAAGATGCATGGCTAACCTTCTACTAATTATCCTACTAACCACTAGCTTTTTGAAGGCATAGCCTCACAATGCATCATAGGCAATCATAAACCTTGTGTATGAGAACTTTTCACGTGGTAGATCAAATTAAAGTTTCTCCCATCACCTTGCTTCGCATGGCAAAACTCGAACAATTTTCCATCAAGATCCATTTGAAGGCAAGCATGGAGGAACAAACAAGTGCACTAATGGTATCGGTAAGGATGCATGGGAGTTCCACTAACTTACAAAAAAATAAGTAGAGTTAACAACTTCTATAGATCATTAAAACTTTAGGAGTCAAGCATGAAATAAGAAAGTTAGTCTACTTGTTAGTAAGTTAGAATAAAAACCCTCATCGTAAGATATCATAGCTCTTGTTTGCACAAGAATTGTTTGACACTTATTGATTCATATGGGTTGTTCAAGCAAGTTAATAGAGATTAGTGGGTTAGTAGTTAGTTAGCCATGCTATAGAGAAATTAGTTAGACATGGTAAATGAAAACAAAAGAGAAGATGATGTAGGATCTAAAAATTATGTCAACATAATACTCAAACAAAGATAATTAGCGTTAAATAAAATATCTTGCAGGGAAGGAAATAAATCAAAGAAACTGCAAACGCAAACACAAGAGATTTTATCCTGGTTCGGTCCTCTTGACCTACATCTAGTCCCCAAGTAACACGCTTGAGATTTTTCTTCTCCAGATTGTGTACACCCAAAATCAACTCCCTGTACACCACTTGATCAACAATCTTTGTCAAATCCGTACAACTCTTCTCTACACCAAAAAGACAATTTTCTTGTACACCTCTTCTCTACACCAAGAAGATAACCTTGTACAATACTTCTCTTTGAGTGATTACAAAATAACCTATAAGCCTTGAGACTTGTATGTGATCGTGAACAAGAACTCTTATAGGTGGACTCTCAGAATTCTTCACTAGAGGATTGGAATTTGTGTGAAGAATAGAAAGTGAAAACTAGTTTTCCTGGAAACAGAATATTTCAGCAGAGTTTAGACAGAAAACTAATCATATGAATTGGTGTATTTTGCCTAGGACAATATCCCTATCCATAGCTGAAATCTATGGTCAGTTAGGTCAGTTATTAAGACAAATTTGAATATTAAAACGTTGGATAAAACACCAGAAAATAATAACTGTTTAATAGTTAGAAACTATTATAAGTCGACTAGGGGATGGAGGGTAGTCGACTAGGATATAACATTTTGCCTGGGTTAGTCGACTAGTCAAAGAAGCAAGTCGACTACATCAAGACTGATACAGATATGTAAGTATCTGGAAACCACTATTAGTCGACCAGCAGAAATGGTTAGTCGACTACAACATAGATTAGTCGACTAGTAATGTAGGTAAGTCAACTAGTGTTGCTAACAGTCAAGAAACAGAAAGTTGATATATTTTCTGGACAGAACTTAGCCGACTATAGACTTATGATAAGTCGACTATCAACTGTATTAGTCGACTATAGGAAGGATCAAGTCGACTAATAAGACTATTTGTATGTGTGATCAAGGCTTTTAACAAATATCTAAAAATACACAAAAATAGTATATATTACATTTGTTATCATCAAAATAAGTTTCAACATTCTCCCCCTTTTTTATGATGACAATGTGTGTATGCACAAGCTCCCCCTATAGAGAAACTTTCCTTGCAGAAAACAGGTTATAATAAATATATATAACAAGTGTTCTCCCCCTGCATCATAGCATACATATGATATATTTTCAAATGTTAGAAATAACTTATATCACCAGGTATTCTCTTTTCTTTGTATGATATCTATAAGATAAAACATTGTTAATGGCACCAATCATAACATGATCAAAATATTAAGCTTTAGGAATCCAAACCCAATTTGAATTTGGTTTCCATCTGTTAGTATAAACATAATTGCATGAATTACATATATCATGTACATATAATGCAATATAAGTATTTTTATCCAATTTATTTAGATTTTTAGGAATCCAAATATATTTTTACTTTGATTTCATGGTTTTCTTAACAAAAGAATTATCATTATTCTTTTTATAGATAAGTGTAGTTCTTCTTTCAATATTATTTTTTGAACAACCAAGACCAATATGCTTATCTTTTGAAAAACTAAATCCAAAATGATTTTATGAAACCTTTTGATATGACAATATATCATTTAATTTCCTTTTCCTTTATTAAACTTTGTCACTTTATTCAAAAGTTCTTCATATTTATCTTTGAAACTTGTCATGTCTTTATTTAAAACAGAAATTCTTTCATTTAAAGACATATTTTCTTTTCTAAGCAAAATATTTTCTTTTAAGAAATTCTCATTATCCTTTTCAATGAAGATATAACTTTTTCAAAGTCAACCTTTTGAGAATTTACAGAAAAAAGTTGAGAAAAATAAACAGAATTTTCTTTTGATAAAACTTTATTTTTCATCTTTTCATTCTTAAGATCATTATATAGTTCATAAAATGCATCTAATAGTTCAATATATTGTATCTCATCTTCTTCTTGAGCCATAAAGCAAACATTTGCATGTTCAGTGGCTTCTTCTTCATCTGAGGAAGATGAATCACTATTCTCCCATGATGCTTGATAATCTTTCTTCTTTTTGAACTTTTTTCTCTTGAATTTCCCTTTATTTTTGAGCAATAGGCAATCCTTTTTCATATGACCTGTTTTATTACAATTAAAACATGTAAGATTAAACTAACCTTACTTCAAGAACTTTCTAAATTTTCTTGAGAGCATTGCCATCTCCTCTTCATCATCATCTGAATTTTCCACATCTGAGGATTTATGGAAGGCAAGTACTTTCTTCTTTGATTGAAGTTGAAGTTCAGCATTCTTCCGATCTTCAAGCTGTACTTCATATGCCATTAAATTACCGATAAGATTTTCTAATGACATCGTTACGAGATCATTTGCTTCTTCTATTGCGGTGATTTTCTTCTCCCAATCTGATGTGAGTGCAGAAGAACCTTTCTAACTTTTTCCATTCAGTGTATTCCTTTCCAAGGGCTACTAAGGAATTTGTAATGTCCGCGAATCTTGTAATCATTTCTGAAATTGTTTCGTTCTCCTTCACTTTAAAGAGTTCAAATCGTGAATAAGAATAGAAATTTTAGACTCTTTAACCTTATTTGTACCTTCATGGGTTACCTGTAAAATCTGTCATATTTGATTTGCAGATCTAGCCGTTAATACGTGATTGAATTCTTCTTTGTTCAAGGCACAGAAAAGCGCATTTATTGCTTTGGCATCGAGGTTTGCAGACTTCTTTTGTTCTTCATTTCATGCATTGTAATTTATGGTCGGCTTGGTGTACGATGCTTCTACTATGTTCCAAAGTTCATAGTTGAGTGATTGCAAGTAGATCTTCATTCTACACTTTCAGCAGTTGTAATTTGATCCATCAAATAGTGGTGGACGTTGTGTAGAATGTCCTTCTCTAAATTGTGATGAAGGAAACTCTATTTCCATCCTTGTAGGGTGTTGACAGTGTATGCAGTGCTCTGATACCAATTGTACGATCTAAAAATTATGTCAACATAATACTCAAATAAAGATAATTAGCGCTAAATAAAATAACTTGCAGGAAAGGAAATAAATCTCAGAAAATACAAATGCAAATATAAGAGAATTTATCCTGTTTTGGTCATCTTGACCTACATCTAGTCCCCAAGCAACTCGCTTGAGATTTTTCTTATCCTAATTTTGTATACCCAAAATCAACTCCTTGTACACCACTTGACAAATAACCTTTGTCAAATCCGTACAACTCTTCCCTACACCAAGAAGATAATTTCCTTGTACACCTCTTCTCTACACCAAGAAGATAACCTTGTACAATACTTCTCTTTCAGTGATTACAAAATAACCTATAAGCCTTGAGACTTGTATGTGATCGTGAATAAGGACTCTTATAGGTGGACTCTCAGAATTCTTCACTGGAAAATTGGAATTTGTGTGAAGAATAGAAAGTGGTAGCTAGTTTTTTGGAAAACAGAATATTTCAAGAGAGTTCGGACAGAAACTAATCATATGAATTGGTGTATTTTACCTAGGACAACATCCCTATTTATAGCTGAAATCTATGGTCAGTTAGGTCAGTTATTAAGACAAATTTGAATATTAAAATATTAGATAAAATACCAGAAAATAATGACTATTTAACAGTCAGAAACTGTTATAAGTCGACTAGGGGATGGAGGGTAGTCAACTAGGATATAACATTTTGCCTGGGTTAGTCGACAAGTCAAAGAAGCAAGTCGACTACATCAAGACTGATACTGATATGCAAGCTCTGGAAACCACTATTGGTCAACCAGAAGAAATGGTTAGTCAACTACAACATAGATTAGTCGACTAGTAATGTAGGTAAGTCGACTAGTGTTGCTAACAGTCAAGAAATAGAAAGTTGATATCATTTCTGGACAGGACTTAGTCGACCATAGAATTATGATAAGTCAACTATCAACTGTATTAGTCAACTATAGGAAGGATCAAGTTAACTAATAAGACTATTCGTGTGTGTGATCAAGGCTTTTAACAAATATCTAAAAATACACAAAAATAGTACATATTACATTTGTTATCATTAAAATAAGTTCCAACAGATGAAAGAGAGAAAACATTCTAAACTAGTGCAAGTAAAAGTAAGGTAAATAACAAAAATAATGTGGTAAAGGAAGAACTTCACTTGTATTTGATTGTCACCTTCAAGGTACAAACTTTACTCTCTCTCTCTCTCTCTCTCTCTCTCTCTCTCTCTCACTCCAATGGCTAACCTAATACAAGAAACAAAGAGAGAATACAAGAAAGCAAAGGAAAATATAACAATAAACAAACAAGAACTCTCTATCTCCGGATATCCTTCTCTGAAAGTCTAGGGAGGTTAGGCACAGGAGGATGGGAGAACGGAGTGGGAAGTATGGCCCCTGGCGCTGGCAGAGCAGCGCCAGGATGGCCACGGAAACGCGGCCTAGGCCGCACTGGCGCCAGTCTGCAACCGCCGGAGCATACAGACTTGTGCCAGGAAGAGGAGCCTGTTGGTGCATTAAATACATTGACTTTTGCTCCCTGGTTCAATAGATCTGGGCTTCAAGTATGGGCTTCTTCTTGGCTCTAAAAAAAATCTCAAATATGTTGGAGTTTTTGGGCCTCTTCTCTTCTTTAAACCAAACAAGGAGAAGAACTCATTAGAAAATAGAATTTTATTAAGATAAATGTGAGAATGTGATGAAAAATATGCAAATATAAACACTAATCACTCTGTTGCGGGCTTATCTTTTATATCACATGAAGCTCCTTTTAGCTCCGTTGTGAGCTAGTCCTGTTGTGAACTCTTATGGTCATTTTTTACCATTTAATTCTCAGCACGAGATTAATGTGATTGCTATCACTGTTGGCAGTTAATTGCCATGATCTTTTTACTCCTTAATTGGTTGCAAAAGGTCGAGAGAAATCCCTTACTTAGTGGAGCAAATCATGGGATTTGGTGTAACAAACCCAAACCAGTTGGATAATTAGCTTCCCGTACGGGTTTCCAGCTTCACTCAAGCTACTTTTAGCTTCGCAGCGAAGCTATTCTGGCTTCAGCTACGAAGCTAGACTGGATCATTATGCTGATTTTTAGGGGAGCAGTTACACCCCATCAAGCCTATAAATAGCCCATTTCAAGGAGGAGCTCGAGGCGGATTGGCTGATTTTCAAAAGTTGAACTTCAGATTGGAGAATTTTGACTAATCTTCTTGGAGAGATTTCACAAGAGATCACTTTTTAGTTTCCCAATTTTTTTTAGACAACTTTGCTTCTCTTTCAGGGTGCTAATACTCTCATGGTCTTCCTTTTTTAAAGAATTTTCGGAACCAGGCGAGAAGAAAATCCTTAGGCAGAAGACTCAATCACTCGCATCGTCAATGGAACAAAGTGGTTGTGTGCTGAACAGACTTCCACCGGTACACTTTCCTATAAACTCAAGAAGAGAGTTATTATAATTTTATTTATTACTTTCAAATCTCTTTAACTCTTGAAAAGTTTTCCCCTTTCTCAAAAATCAATGAAAAACAGGGCGCTCAGACCGTCAGGTCTTTCAGCCCTGACTGGTAGATGAGCCTAATACTCAGCGCTTTGCTGCTAACTCCATCCGGGTGTAGTTATCCCATGAGTGTGGCTTCGTCATGGGTGATGCGGAGCGGTTTACCCGCCATTACACGTGTGCGTTAGCTGCACCGCAGCAGTAATCATGCCGAATGTGATGGCATCTAACGCTATGCGTTAGCTTCGCTCCAGCCTTGCTTAGGTCCGCTTGAATTTTCTCTTGTCTGCTCGGTGACTTTATCTCTGTCTTGCTCAGCCTCCGAGCTTCACTAACTCCATTGATAGCTTAGTCGTTATTTGTTGCTGTGTTTACATATATGTGTTTGGTACTAACACCTCTGCATGTACTTACTCTGCCTTCGGGCCGATTAGCCCTTTGGGCTCTCGCCCACTTCCTCGAAAGAGCGAGTGCATTCAGACCGTCAGGTCCCTTAGCTACGCCTGGTAGGCAGACTTAGCGCTCAGCGCTTTATCGCTAACTCTATCCGAGGGTAATTACACCATGAACGTGGCTTCATCATGGGTGATGTAGAGCGGTTTACGTGCCACCACATACATGTGTAGCTTCATCGCGAGCGGTAATCACGCCAAACGTGATGGCATCTCGTGTTGTACGTTAGCTTTGCTCTAACTTTGCTTAGCTCCATTTGGATGTTCGCTTACCTGCTTGCCCGCTTGCCCACTTGATAATTTAATTACTATTCTTTTCTTAATGGTTGTGAAAAGTTTGAAATCATTACTCACACTATTTTCCAAAATATATTTTTTTCCTGTATTGTGGTACACGATAGTTGATATCTGCTATGCAAATCACTTGAAACCTATCACCTGCTTGTTATCACCTGAAACTCGCATGCTATAGCCTGACATTTGTATATTATCACTTGTCCCCTACCATGCTTAATACTTGAATTGTGATTATCATATTACAGGAATCCTGTAATTGCTATCATGCATGATATACAGTGATCATGTATCTTCTGTACTCATGTACTTATGTACTCTTGTTACTCATGTAACTCCTGAACCTGTCTTGCTCCTGCTATTCCCGTAAATTGATAATTACATAATAATCGATAATAAAGAGAACAACTTACATCGGGTAAAGGAAAAACTGATGGATTTCAATTGGTAAATATGTTTACAGTAGTATTAGTTATGTTGTGCAACTAAAACTTTAGTTTTACTTGTGGGTCTCCAGGTGTTCCACGGAGTGAGCTGGCACCCCGCTTACTAATTCCTGAAAGGGCACACAACAAGACCCTCCAATACGCCTCGCGGCAGGCTCCGTACACCAGTGAAGGAACACCCTGGGTCATGGTCTCAGGCATGCACAAGACCCACTATAAACATAGCTCATTGATTTCCCATCAGTTTCCAATAAACAATCTCGACTTACTCGTATATGGATGTATGTGTACCGGTAATACATACCTAAATATATGGGTTGGATGAGTAATATAATAAAATACTAATTAATAATTGATCATGCAATTTTGTAGTTCGGGTTGTATACATTCAGATTACGATAACGTGAGATATACGGTATATATATAAGGGTTCTCTTGTTTGGATTATTCCTTCGACGTGCTTTTCTCATGAAGTTGTAATCCGGGTTGTACAACCAGTTTTGTCGTATTTACTTTTGTCAGATTCTGATTCAGATTTCGAGTTTTATTATAACTATTATTATTATTCTATATATATATATATATATATATATATATATATATATATATATATATATATATATCCTGTTTTACCACTTATGTACTACTTTACTGATCTCATGTTGTTATTATACTCTACCCTATCGTCTCCTTTTTATATTACCCTTGTACCACTGTACTTAACCTCCTGACTTGCTTACTCTTGATTTATACAGATTCTTTAATTACCATTTAATCACTGCTTCTTGCTGATTCGTACTGTTCTCTTATGCCATTATTAAGGACAACTCGAGTTGTGTGTACTCAGTCGATGGAGACATGAGGTGTATAGTATATATATGATGGTTTCTTTCTTTAGATTATTCCTTCAACGTATCAATCTCATGAATCTATATACTGAGTCCGTACAACTAGTTTTTTCGCATCTGTATATTTCATCACTTGATGCCTCATTCATGTTCGGGTGTGTATGCTCACGACACAATTTTCAATACATGTTTTTGGATTCAGATTCATCGATACATGTGTGCCTGTCTATGCAAGCCACTTGGTACACGTCTCACCACTTGTTGGGTACAACCCTGGACCTGTATGTCTAGATCTCTGAGGTTAGAGCTTGTAGGATTCTCTCGGTTGCTGATCAAAGGTGCGTAGTGGAAGTGTGGATTATCGGCAGTCCATCCGGAGCACTTTTCTTCTAGGCCCTCATGCTCATCTCTTGAGTTTTCCTTTTGTAACTCGTGAACACTTTTTATACTATTTATAATTGTATATCTTCTTGTAATCTCGCATTTACGCCTATCAGTGATATAATATTCTTTTAATATTATGCCACATCCTGTGATAACTTTGTAATTATACTCATATATTGGAATGTATAATGCACCACATACTTTTTTATTCTGATTCTTGCTTGTACTGATGCTTAAAATATATGTGAGGGTATTTTCAGCATGCGTATATATGTCATAATAATGTCTCCGTACTGCGAGATAGGGGTGTTACGGGATGGTATCAGAGCCTAGGCTCTCACATCCTCAGTACGTCCAGATGGCAAATTAATGGTAAAGAAATTTACAATTGGAATGCATAGATCCAGGTTATACAATCCAACTACAAGTATAGGGTTATCTATTCCTTCTTGATCTTCATTCCTTTGACTCCTGAATCCTTTCCATCTTTTTATCTTTCCAGTTCCCGTTGTCTTTATACTAACTTAAGATATGGATAGACAGGGAATATAGCGGCAGGTAAGTTGTGGTTCACGCTCACCCTATTCTGGCATTCTTTCAATCCCCGTACATCCCTATTCTTTATATCGGATAATTTTATGAAGCCGGGTATTTTCTAGAAGATTAATCTACAATTGGGTTATCATTCAGAAGACGATATTCAAGACACACTATGGTTATCCTGTATTCTTGGTTATGTCTTTTAGAGTTATCAGCGTTCAGTACTCATAGCCCATTATTATATGTTTTCTTTATCCATGATCTCTTTTATCAGGATTTCCTTTATTTTGATATTCTGGTCTACTTTCGGAGTAATGGTAAGTATGCAGTTCATTTGAGAATTCTATTGCAGACGGTAAGCACAGCTTCTTGTCACGCAGAGATTTCGTATTATGGATTTCACCTCTATGGACTTCATTAGCTTTTTCTCGCAGTCCAGAAAAGAATAATATTGATCATCCCTCCAGGTCAGCTTATTTCTTACTATTCATAGTGGGCCAGTCTACTGAAGTCCTAGCAGTATTCTTTTATTAGCTGATATCAGATCGACATATTATAGTACTGTCAGAAGATTTATACGAAGAAGTAAATTTACACTGTCTAAAAATCACTGAGGACAAGTCATCAAATAACAAAATTCATGCTTTAGATGCGAGGTTAATCAAAGTCACTTGTGCAATACCAAGACGCAGGGCTCAAAGCCTGCGTCTCAACACCACTGCAATGTTAAGATGCAGAGCTCAAAGCCCGCGTCTCAGTACCACTTTAATGCTCAGGCATATAGCTTGAAGCCCGCGTCTCAAATGCGAAGCTCGAGGCACGCGTATAATACCACGTCAATAAAGAAACACAGAGTTGGAGGCTCGCATTTTAACACCAACGCAACACCCAAAACGCGGAGCTCAAGAACCGCGTCCAGGTTACCTGAACGGCTAAACGTAGAGCTCAAGCCCGCGTTTCAACTGGAGAGGAGCCCTGCATCTCACTTATAACTACCTCCATTATCGGGTCAAGTACTTCCCACATAATGAGGGGAGTTAACCCCCATTATGGAGGGTTTTGTTGGCCCAAAGGCCATTAACCCTAGTTTTGTTGATAACAAAACATATGTAGTTATGTTTTTAACAATCTTGTTTAGCAAAGTTTTAAGTTAACTCTTTATTGCATTTCGGCTCCATCACAAGACTCACAAAGACTCACACATTTGGAAGCGAAGAAGATGTCGATCCCAGAGCCTAAGCATATAGACGAGCTCAAGGATCAAGATTGCAAGAGAAGATTATATCCAGATTTGTATTTTTGCTTTTTGCATTTTAGATAGGATTTATAGTCGTTTATTAAAACCAAGATGATATAAGTTGATAGCTCTTTTGGGATTGACACACACATATCTTTCACATTCCTAAAGTGTTCTGAAAAGAGTTCAAAACATTTCTCTTTTTCTGTTTTCAAGATCGAGTTTCAAAAAAATGACTTTTGAAAAAATCGGTTTTCGATTTAGAAAAGTGTTTTTTACAAAATATAGTTCAAATTTTATTTTGTGTTGATCCATTATCACACGCTGGTTCTATCAAGTCCCTAGAACTTTATTTTGTATTTACAAATAAAGTTTATTTTTGTCAGAAAAGATTGGTTACGAAAAGATTTACAAATCAAGTTTTTGGCCCAATGTCGGTCGACTAACCGGTCGACCGTAGGTAGAGCAAAATTGCTTTGTTGGTTGACTGAGCGGTCAACCAACATGAACCAAAGTGCATTATGTGCACTTCGATCGACCGTGCGGTCGACCGATGACAAGAGCTTTGTTCTTGGCTGGGTCTGTTCAACCGCCCGATCGACCGACAGAGAACTTTGCCCTCTGGTTGGCAAAAATGATCGGCCGACCGGTCGACCGCTATCCCCAACGGTCAAAAATCCGACCATTGCCGGTCGACCGACAGAAGGATTTCCTTCTAATTTTTTCTCAATGGCTATATTTCAGTTGGTCTTTTTCTGTGTCTTTTCCCAACAGCTCTTTTGCATTTTCTCCTCATGTTTTCATCCCCTATAAATAATGGGACTGTTAAAAAAACTCTCTAAGAAGTTTGAACAAGTTTTTATTAGTTTACAAGAAGATTTAATTAAGTTTTAGTCTTTTTCTTAAAAGATTTTCTTTTGAGCCAAAATTTCACATTCTTGATTTTTAGCTTGAGCCTTCCCTCTACATCTTTACAAGCTATTTCCACTGCACAATCCCAAAGAGTTTCATCTCATCGTCTTGGTTATAGGATTATACTTGTGATCCTTTTTGTGATCAAGTGAAAATCACCGATTTCCTTCTATTGTGAAGTTGTACAGGTTGCGGCCTCAAGTGAGCTAGTAAGCTCCGTTGTTGGTGTTGCGACATCGCGAGAGAGGACTTGTGAGTCTATTGAGTTTTAGTGAGAACTTATAACGGTTGACAATCTAGTGAGATCGGTCATAGTGAAAATATTTCATAGTGTTGAAGGGGGGATGTAGAGCAGTGGCGCGAACTCGGAACATATCATCGTGTTTGTGATTTCTTACTCTTTCTCACTTCACTCTGCTCTCTCTTTACTTACTTGCGCACTTATATTGTTTGCCTATTTGTGTACGCACACGGAGAAGGTACGAGCTCGAAGTAAGATTTCCTTGAATCAAATTGAAAAATTACAACGGACTAGTATTCCGGTTACAAGGGAGGGAGGATGTTGAGTCTTGAATCCTCCCTTTGTTTAAGGCTGGGTTCTTCAAGTGGCGATGGAGAGTGAATCTTGTTCTCCGTTGACCGGGTGACCGTCTAGACCTTCGAGGATCTTCTCTTCGGCTGGTAGAAGGAGTAGCACAGCTCTGTCTACCAAAACTCTCAAAGAGAAGGTAGGCAAAGAGCAACTTGTATGCAGCAAGCTTGCTGAAGAGTTGAGCTCTCTCTTGCTTCTCTCTCTGTCTGCCTGTGTGTAGTCTGTTGTCTATCTCTTCTTTTTGTGTCTCTTCCTTTCCTCATAGCGGCGGGGCTATTTATAGAGGTTTCAGGGGTGAACGTGCCCCCTAAAAATGCTCCACAATGAGGGGCTAACTTTCCCGCTATGTGGGCGGTGACTGGCCCATAACCAGGGCAGTTATAACCGAGACGTGGGCCTTGGACCCTCGCGCCCTGAGGTTGAGACGCGGGTGTCGAGCCCTCGCGCCTTGATGTTGAGACGCGGGTGTTGAGCCCACGCGCCTTGATGCTGAGACGCGGGTGTTGAGCCCACGCGCCTTGATGTTGAGACGCGGGTGTTGAGCCCACGCGCCTTGATGTTGAGACGCGGGTGTTGAGCCCACGCGCCTTGATGTTGAGACGCGGGTGTTGAGCCCACCCGCCTTGATGTTGAGACGCGGGTGTTGAGCCCACACGCCTTGAGGTTGAGACGCAGGTGTTGAGCCCACGCGCCTTGATGTTGAGACGCGGGTGTTGAGCCCACGCGCCTTGATGCTGAGACGTGGATGTTGAGCCCACTCGCCTTGATGTTGAGACGCGGGTGTTGAGCCCACGCGCCTTGATGCTGAGACGCGGATGGCCATCATTAGTCCTGCGTCTAGAACCTGAAACTCTGCCTTTTTTAATGGCTTGTCTTTTAATGATTTTTAGACAGCCTACAGAACCCCCTCCAAGGTTTTCGATATTCCGCGGTTAACTGGGACAGATTTCGAAATATTTTGAACTCTAGCTGAGCTTACCCTTATGACTGGACTGTTAATGCTCCGGGTTTGATCTTATCTGGAGTATGGTCTTCGTGAGTGTACTGTAGAACTCTTTGAAGCCATCAGAGTTGATCGAGTTGAGTGTTTAGATACACAGTCTAAACCTCCCCGATTGCTTTAAGTCTGTCGTGGGTGCACTTTAAGCCAGGAGTGGACAGTCGTCTGCTTGTGCCAGTGTACTGTTGAACTGATTTGCAGAAGCAAGGACTGAACGTCAGTTCTTTTTTGAAGAGCAGAGATAGTACTGTTTTAAAGACGCGACTTTCATGGGGTGCATCTTTTGGAAATGGAAACGCGACTGATATTCCATTGGGCAGACACGATGCTAGGCCGGATTGGAAGGACGCGAACTTTGGAGAGACGCATCCTTTTGAGTAAGGACGCGACTTTCTGGACGCGACTATGGCTGTGCTGACGGGGCACGTCCATCGAAGAGGCGCGCCTGTTGGGTGCGAATCTGTGCCATGTCATGAGTGCACCGCCACTTGTTCTGGGGAACCGACGGGACATCTCTTTTTGGCGCGCGGACTTCCCGGTATATTAAATGAGCTGTCCACGCATCAAGCGATGACTCGATGCCGAACCAATCGAGCCACGCGCCGCGTATCTTTGCGAATCTTCGTGCCTATAAATGGCAACAGTCAGAGAGATATCTCTTTCGTCTCGAGCGCATCTGTTAGGGTTTTTTAAAAAGGAGTCTTCTTTGTCTCTTTTCATTTCTTCATCGTCCATCATCAGATTCTTGATTAACGATGGCACCCAAAGCCAAGCCAACCGCATCATCTTCAAAAGCGGCTGTCGTCGAGGCCCAGAGGGGCGGTTCCTCCGCGCAGGAAGCCCCAATCTCAGGTATAATGCCATTAGGCTTAAACTTCGCCATTAATGGAAGTTCATGGACTCCTAAAAATCCCTCTTTTAAAGGAGAACCGTCAACACAGAATAGAAACCATGTTTGATTCTCAGACGCGGTTTTTGAGTTGATAAACAAGGCGTGGGTTTGATGACCCCACCGCTTTTATCCACTTGGGGATGTGCTTGTTTATTGGATATAGAGCGCCAGTAAGCCCTGCACTTCGGATTCTTCACTTAGAATATTTCTAATTGTGAAGGGTTCGGACGCGGACTTGATCCTTGCGTTCTGTGACATCAGGTGCTGGTCTTTTATGAATCTCGCACCTGAGTCCAAGTACTTAGAAATTTTTCATAAGTCTTGGATTTCAAAACGCAGGCTCCCTGTTGGCCTCACGGTCGCGGATTTTCAGGTCTGGATGCGGATTTTGACAATTTCTGCGTCCAGTATCTCTTCTGCGTCTGAACGCGGATTTTCAGGCCTGGACGCGGATTTTGACAATTTCTGGGTCCAGTATCTCTTCTGCGTCTGAACGCGAATTTTCAGGCCTGGATGCGGATTTTGACAATTTCTGCGTCCAGTATCTTTTCTGCGTCTGGACTATAGACACTTAACTTTTTTCAACAGATTTCTGATTAAGTGTCATCTTCTTCTGCAGTGCAACACTCTTCTGCCCCACTCTCCAAGAGGCGCCACTTCGGGCACGTAGGTGGTGCTGACCGTGATTTGACCTTTGTGCTGTAAAGGACTGTACCTGTGACTGCTGGTGGGTCGCAGGAGCGCAGGAGGAGGCTCTCCAATGTTGACATGGCAACCTTTCGGGAGCTTATAACTGACGCAGCATTCACAACGGATGCTCGCGTTCCGCTGGAGAAGCCTGCCTTCTTCTTTGGAGACCATATTAGCGAGGGCGGCTATTCCTTGTATGATGGAGATTATAAATGGCTCCGTCAGATAGGGGATAGAAGATTCTTTCTTCCGAACATGGAGAGGATGTACCCGCTATCTTATCTTCAACACATGTCCGTCCCTCGGAAAATGAAATGGGAACTCTCTCAATATGTCCCTGAGGTTACTCTTGGCGACCTAGGCTCAAAAAGGTATATCGCCATGATAGTCATGATAGGGAGGTTCTCGGCCTGTTTCTAGGGCTGCTCAGGACTGATCACCCAGTTGGAGAGACACCAAAACTTGGCACCACTTTTCTCAACGCGTTCATGAAAGTGGGGGGTGATTTTCCGGTCGAGTTCCGTTCGCCCGGGTGGATCCACTCCACTGAGAGGTATTGGTGGGGCAGGATGGTGAGCTTCGTCCTTGCCGACCTTAGAGGCTTGTTGGAGCAAGCGGAATTGTACCAAGCAGTCAGGGCCGTACAGTATGGTATCCCACCGAGCTCTCAAAACTTCTTTGGGATCCTGGAGCGTTACAATCCTCTGACGGGGACATTCTTTACTCCGGTCGGGGAGATGGGTCTCGCCCTGCACAAGTTGTACGAGGTCTCGGGGCTGGTAATGGGGGATTCTCCCTATGAAGAATACGTCCCAACCACAGAGGAGCTTCACCTTATGAAGAAAGGGTCTCCTCGAGTGTACGAGACTTACTGGGAGGTGTTATGTCACTTCCACGTCTGCGGCCAGATAACCTCTTGGAGGGCGGGGGGGAGTCAAGCAGCTGTCTTGGGCAAGCTACTTGTTCAATGGCGTCAACCAGAAAGACCGTCCGGTGACCCGACTGGCTCCCAGCTCCGACGAGGAGATTGCCGACAGGATCAAGGCTTCTGTAGACTCCTACACCACGGAGTCGAACGAGGATGTTTTCGAACCTGACACGGTTTTCGAAAGCTTCCATCATCAAGCCCGGATCCCTATCTCCGACCACGCACTGTTGGCGGGCTTCTTAATGCTGTGGTTGAAGCGCTGTGTGGTGCCAACACTGCCACATGAAGTCATTGTTGCCGACGTAGTGTACCCGGTGGTGCTCCTGGCTTATGGTAGGCCCATAGCCCTTCTCCCGGCCATGGCGGCGAGTATTCAAAGCGGGTTGCGGACGTTAACCCAAAATCTGTGCGAGGCAGGGAAGGCCGTCGACTCCCATGGCAAGGTGATTGTTGACTCAGAGGGGAGGCCGACGATAAAGCGCCGCAACCCTCGGGTTGAGCTTCCCTACACGTACCTAATGGCTTGGTACGTTATGCACTGTCCCTCTCTGATGATGCCGGTGTCTTGGTGTGAGGGGTTTATTCCTTTCGTGCAGCGGTTAGAGGGTTCAAACTGGTATAATACTTACGTGTATTACGTTCGAAAGTGCGTCATGTCGGCTTCGAACTACCAGCTTAATCGCTGCTTCCCCGCGATTCCTGGTGCATCTTTCGGGGAACAATTTACTGACTCCGCAGGCCAAGATGACTTCACGAGGCTGTCAACGGGGGTTTTCTGGTGGTTGGTCAACATTCGGCCCGGGTACGTGCTTTTCCGGCAAGGGAATTCATGCACGATCGAGCCGTATATGCCGAATCGCTTCGCCCGACAGTTCGGCTATGATCAACTATATGTCGGCAACCCCAATGCTCGACTCGCCTTCAGTGGAAATTTGTTCGAAGGTACTCGGGCTTGGTATTATAGCGTGGCCGGAGGGACGGAAGCAACTTTTCGGCTGCCTATCAAAGGGCCGAAGGGCCGTACCAGCTTCAGCTTCTGTACTTTGTATTTCCAGGCCAACCAAACACCAGATTTCGCTCTGGAGTATTCATGCATTGAGAGTATCAATGCAGGTTACGAAGCAAGGTCGGGGTCCACTAAACGCTCGCGAGGCGTCGAGCAGTATCTAAAGGCTCTGAAGGAGGTCAGAAGGGGGTCGAGGGAGGAGCCGCGAGCAGCAAAGGCTCGACAGGCGGTGGGTAAGCGTCCTCAAGGCTCTACCTCCACTGCTGAGCCTGCCCCAAAGAAGGTCCGGAGAGACTTGACGGCTGCAGTTTCTCCATCCGAGGACATCCCTTCTGGTGTTGAGGAACCGAGGGAAGACGAGGATGATGCCCCCTTAGTCCATGCCCGCAGATTGCGCAGCAGGGGCCCCAGGATTGTGGAGGAAGCGGAGCCTGCTGACCAACCCACCGCCGCTGACGAGGCCGAGCAGTTCGAAGTCGACATAATGAGCGGAGGCGATGTTGAGAGGCCAGGGGTCTCAGCGCAGCCCGGGGCTTCCTCAGCTCACGAGAGGAGGGATGAGGCACAGCAGCCGGAGGTCGACATAATGGGTGATGTTGAGATTCCAGGAGTCTCAACTCAGCCTGGGTCTTCCTCAGCTCACGAGAGGAGAGATGAGGCACAGCAGCCTGGGTCTCCCAGTGTATTCATCTCCAGTGCTCGGACAGTTGACCCCAGCCCTACCACTGGGGTGTTTGGAGGCAAGGCTCCGGTTGCCGAGGTCCCTCGCGTTGAACTGTCTTCATAATCCGAAGAGGAAATCGATTTTGAGGATGAGGTCGACTTTGGCGATGAACCCGCTCCTCCTGATCCGAGTAAATTCTCACACATCTCGGAGAAGGAGATATATGGGTGTGAGCCGTTGACGACATCACCCCTAGCGACAGTTATTCCTGCTGAAGCTGCTGAAGGTACACTACCCGCCAAACTCATCCTTCTAACTAGGAGAAGGATTTTTGACGTTTTCTTTTTATTTGGCCTCGTGTTGCAGGGCTAGTCATGGTTAGCGAGGCCGCTGCTTCCTCCCAGATCGAGGAGATGATACAAGAACTGGCTCAGCAGGAAAGAGCTGAGTCTCCTCGTACTGGGGTGCCTCAAGAGAGGGCAATCGTCGAAGTCGGGGAGACCTCCACCCTACAGGATTCACCCAAGGACTCGCCACCTTCGGACCCCCAGCCAAGTAAGGAAATGTTGGTATAAATGTTTTCCTTTTGCTGTCATGGCTAATATTCTCGTAATTTGCAGAGGGCATTGAGGAAGTTCAGGCAAGTGCAGAGAGCATTGAGGAAGCTCAGGTAGGAGGAGATTTGGCGGTCAGTGCCTGCCCGGGAGACCACACAGCTTAAGCCTCGGCCGAGGATTCTGAGGAGGTCGAGCTCACTACCCTGTCATCGGCTGTGGAGGTTTCTACGGAGGTAGCACCCCCAGAAGCGCCAGTGGCTACTCTTGCTCCTGCCGTACCCGTGGTCAGCCCGACTCTTGCACCAGAAGAGCCGACCTACATCCCCCACACCGTGATAGAAAGGGGATCGGGGAGCACCTCGGGTGATGATACCATGGAGTTCCTGACACGCCAGACGGTGCAGCAGTTCTTTGCCTCAATGCGATCATGCATCGATTTCATCCTGTCTGGGGGTAGCTCTTTTGAATTCGCCCAGACGTATCTCGGAAACCTGGTCGAAAACATCAAGCTGGCCGGAGGCCCTTCACTAGCCCAGGCGTGTCTGCTGCTGGTGGAGCAGCTGGGACAAAACCTGAGAGAGCTTCGATCCCTGGAGAATGTCGGCTCATTCCACGAGGCCCAGGAAACTCTGAATAGGCTCCTTGCTGCTCAAGAGCAAGAGCGAAGAGAGGTGGAGGAGCAGATAACCGATAACACCCGTCTTCTTGAAGGTTTCCAGGCTGATCATCAAAGGCTAGCGATCGAGTCCAAGGAATCTGAGATGATCATATAGGCTGCAAAGCAGGCTATCCTTGATTCTCTGGCTGCCATAGCCAGAGCTGAGGCAGTGATTACTACTAACGAACAGAAGCTTGCTACCTCTGAAAAGAGGCTAGCGGAATTAGAGGCTGCCAAGGCGCAAGTTGAAGCAAACCTCTCTGTTCGTTCGTCCAAGCTGGAATCCCTCCGAGTACAAGCGCAGGGATTTTTACCTGAGGCGGATCTGCGGGCCCAAGCTCTCATGGAGGCTGAGAAGGCGCGTCAACATGAGATACATCGCCTTAGAGAGCAAATCCGTTCCTTGGCAAACCAGGACCTTTAGCCTTCTCTTCTTTTTTTTTTTTTTTTTGTAAAAAAAGGAGACTCCATTTACCAAGAGTATTTGTATCTACTTTTATCATTTTTGAATAATAAAAGTCTTTAAAAGTTTTTTTTTCACTTTCATTGCCTCGCTGCGGATGGATTCAATCCTTTAATCACAGTCTTTAATTGTGCTCTCCGGCTGACTGTGAATACTGAACTTAGGAAAACTAAGTTCTTTTGACGAAATGCAGCGTCGAAAGAGACGCGGCTCTGAGGCACGCGATTCTGACTTGCCAGTGAAGACGCGGTTCAAGCAGACGCGGAGGACGCGGCTTTGAGTGTGGTTCATTGGCCGCAATCCTTAACTCTATCCAGACGCAGAGTTCAGGATAATGAGGTCTTACGCCCCTTAACATTAACGCAGTCAGGGACGTGGCGCTGGGCCTCAGTGTAAGACCCATAATCATGGATGTAGACGCAGCTCCAAGATGCTTGTAAAGGTGATGGGCTTTTTCTGCTGAAGTCATAAGCCTTAGGACGCAGCTTTATGTGCTTTCCCACTGGGGCCCCCAAAATGAGTCCCTTTTGTTGAGAGACGCGGATCGACTTTGAATCATCCAAGAGACGCGAAGGATCTTCTAACTTGGAATGAAGGAGGACGCCGATTTTTGAGAAAAGAGGGGACGCGGGTCTTTGGACGCAGCTCTCACACCTGCGTTTTGGCACGATTTCCTAGGCGTTATAAACAACCTGTCATAAAGATTTTGTGAAATCTCTGAACATCAAGTCTCTGTTGACGATTGGGAACCCGCATCATCCGTTGTTTCCCGAAGCGGTTTGTCCATGCGTCAGTTCTTCATTGGGCTTAGGCGTTAATGCCTTTTAATGCCAATACGGCGCTCGCGGTTGGAAACCAGCGTCTTCGACGCTTCCCGAAGCGACGCTCCACGCGTCAGCCTCCCATTGGGCTTTGACAGTCGTGCGGTCATTAAGGCCGACGGTTCCAATTGATGAACCATTAATTACGGTTATTATGGGCTGCCTATAAATAGGGCTCCTCCTCTCCCTTTAACAGTCCATACTTAGACTGTGTTCTTTTTGAGAGCGAGTGCTCTTGAGAGATTCTGTCTTCTCCCTTTCTGAGAGACTCTATCTTCTCCCTTCAAGGACCCTATCAGGGGTTTGCCTCCATGGACGAAGATGACCCAGAGCTTCCATGCTTCTGTTTGGTCTCTTCAGTAGATTACCACTGTCAAGTGATTTCAATGATAGGAAGCGTCTCCATGAGCACCTTTTACGTCCGCGCCTCAATGCAGAGAGTTCAACTCTTAACAGAGGCCTCTACGGGTATGCCATGCCCACTTACCATGACATTTTAGATCCAACCAAGTTTGAATTTTAGTATATCTCTTAGAGAGATATCATATGGACTTTCTTGTGAAGTCGTGGTTGGTGCATTCCTCTTCTGAAATTTGCGCCATCGACTTAAACTTTTTTGAACGCAAGTATTGAAGTCGTTGGTACCTGGCCGCGGGCTTTGCACACAGAGCTCGCGTCTTGAGGCCACTGACTTGGAAGAACTTCAATTCGGGTCGAAGGTTTCAGGCCTGAACTTTTGCAACTCCTGTTCCTCCAATAGAGAGATGGCAATTTTTTGGCGTCTGATTCTCTGCGCGCCTTGTATCTTAGACGCGGATGTGGAGTTAGGTCGCGTTTGAATTCTATGTGTATCACAGTCTTGCTTGCGTCTGTTTCTGTTATCGCAGGAATCTGGCCCAGCGTGCGGGTCATTCCCGCGTCGCAGTCTTCAGCAATAACCGCGTTTGTGACTTAGTTGTTTGACACGGAGAGGGGTTGGCTGGTGTAACGCTTCCTGGAATCAGATGGAAAAGATTACAGCCGGCTTAATCTTCCGGTTACAAGGGAGGGGGAATATTGAATCTTGAATTCCCCTTTGTTTAGTGCTGGGTTCTTCGTGTGGCGGTGGAGAGTGAATCTTGTTCTCCGTTGACCGGATGACTGTTCGGACCGTCGGGGATCTTCTCTTCGGTCGGTAGAGGGAGTAACTCAGCTCCGTCTACCAAAACTCTAGAGGAGGAGGTAGGCGAAGAGCGGCTAGTACTCAGTAAGCTCGCTGAAGGGTTTTCTCTCTCTCTGTCGTTGGTCTCTCCTTTGATTGTCGTCTTTTTTTCCTTCTCGTCGTCCAAAAAAAATGTCCTCCCTTCAATAGTGACGGGACTATTTATAGGGTTTTTAGGGGGTGATCGTGCCCCCTAAAAGTGCTCCACGATGAGGGCCAACTTCCCCGCTACATGGGCGGTGGATGGCGCCATAATCGGGGTGGTTGCAACCGAGACGTGGGTGTCGATCCGACGCGTCTTGATGCTGAGGCGCGGGCTTCGGGCTGACGCGCCTTGATGCTGAGACGCGGGCTTCGGGCTGACGCGCCTTGATGCTGAGACGCGGGCTTCGGGCTGACGCGCCTTGATGCTGAGACACGGGCTTCGGGCTGACGCGCCTTGATGCTGAGACGCGGGCTATCTCTCGCGTCTTAATGCTGAGACGCGGGCTTCGGGCTGACGCGCCTTGATGCTGAGACGCGGGCTATCTCTCGCGTCTTGATTGTCACATTTAGCCTTGCGCCTGGATCTTGGATCTGTGTTTTGGTGGCTTGTCTTGGTGATTTTTAGACAGCCTACAGAACCCCCTCCAAAGTTTTTGACATTCCGCAGTTAACTGGGACGGATTTCGAAATACTTTGGACTCTAGCTGAGTTCGCCTTCATGACTAGACTGTTGATGCTTCGGGTTTGATCTTATCTGGAGTTTCGTGAGTGTACTGTTGAACTCTTTGAAGCTCCCAGAGTTGATCATGTTGAGTGTTTAGATGCACAGTCTAAACCTCTCCGATTGCTTTTAGTCTGTCATTGGCGCGCTTTAAGCCAGGAGTGGTTGGTCGTCTGCTTGCGTCAGTGTACTGTTGAACTGATTTTGCAGAAGCAGGAGGCCAAACGCAGGTTCTTTTTCAAAAAGCAGAGATGGTACTGCTGTAAAGGCGCGATTTCTGTAATCGTGCGTCCTTTGGCAATGGAGACGCGACTGATCTTCAGAAGGCAGACGCGATATTTGGCCAGACTGGAAGGATGCGAATTTCTTAGAGAGACGCGACTTTCCAAATGCATTCATGGAGAGGCTGACATGGCATGTCCATCGAGGAGGTGCGTTCTTTGGGCGCGAATTCTGTGCCATGTCATGATTACGCCGCCAGCTGGCCTAGGGAACCGGCGAAATTTCGCCTTTTGGCGCGCGGATTTCCTGGTTCATTAAATGAACTGCTCCACGTGTCGACTGCTGACTCGTGGCGGGGTTGCGACGCATGATCTTCTCCGTTCAGAAACGATTTGGTTACACGCGTCAAGCGGTGACTCGCTGCAGCGTCTACCGGGCCACGCGCCGCGTATCTTCGCGAATCCCTGTGCCTATAAAAGGCAACAGTTGGAGAGATGCATCTTCTTCTCCGAACGCACTCGCTGAAAAAAAGAATTTCCTTCTCTGTTCATCTTCGAACTTGTTCATCTCCTTGCTCGGATTTCTGAACATCAATGGCACCCAAGGCTAAGCCAACTGCATCGTCTTCAAAGGCGACCGTCGCCGAGGCCCAGAGGGGCGGCTCCTCCTCTGCACAGGGCGTCGTTCTCCCAGGTCTCCAAGGTAAAGGCCTCTTAGGTGGAAGTTTCGCCATTAAAGAAAGTTCAAAGAACTTTTAAGAACCCTTAACACGTGATTTTCAAATCGTGTTTGATTCCCAGACGCAGTCTTTGGGATGATAACCGAGGCGCGGGTTTGGACCCTCGCGCGCTTGAGTCCTGTGCTTCAGATTCTTCACTTAGAATATTTTCTATTTGTGAAGGGTTCAGACGCGGACTTAGTTTACAGAACGCGGATTTGATCCTTGCGTTCTGTTTCATCAGCTGCTGATTTTGATGAATCTGGCACCCGAGTCCAAGTACTTCGACGTCTGGGGATGTGAAAGGAAGGGGTTACCCTCCTTAACTTCTGGCGATTATGGTAGTGGAAAGGTTAAGGTGGATAACTCCCTTCTTTTCGCACCCCAGAAGTGACATCAAGGAGAATGTTGTGGAGACGCCGATCCCATAGGTCTGGACGCGGATTTGATAATTCCTGCGTCCAGTGCCTCTTCTGCGTGGATGCGCAGGTCTGGACGCGGATTTAATAATTCCTGCGTCCAGTGTCTCTTCTGCGTTCGGATTATGAACACTTAGCTTTTTTTTTTTTTTTTTTTTTTGATAGAGTATCTAACTAAGTGTCCTTTTCTTTTTGCCTCTTTCTGTTGTTTTGAATGTTTTGTTTTAGAAGCAAAAGAATGATTTTGGTGGACCCGCCACTTTATAAAAGAAAGTGACAGGGGGAATGCGTACTCCCAGAGAAGGTGAACTTTTGTCAAGTGTCTAGGATTGACTTGATTCAAGGTCAGCTGGGGAATTTGATAAAACATTGTCAGCGGTGTAATGTTAACCTAACAATGTCTTTAGGTGGACCTGTTATTCTGTTGAAGAGAATAACAAGTGAAACTAGACCCGCGAGGAATCTAGTAAAGCTTTTACCGTTAGAGGTGTGATATTAACTTAACGGGTTGGAGATAGTCTTGTCAGAAGTGTGGTGTTAACTCGATAGGATGTGAGTCAGAGGTGTGATATTAACTTAACTCAGAATGTCACTGTCATTGGTGTAATGTTTAACTTAACAGTGAGGTAATGCTAGAGGTGTGATGTTGAACTTAGCATTGGTCATCTCGACTTAGACGAGGAAGTCGAGGAACGGTCATGGCCATAGGTGTATTGTTGAACTTAGCGATGACTCGGATGCTAGAAGTGTAGTGTTAACTTGGCATCGTCCATTCAGCTTCGATACGGAAGTCTGAAGAAAGGTGACTATCAGAGGTGTGATATTTAACTTGACAGGCACTCGATGTACTGCTTAGAGGTGTAATGTAACTTAAACAGTAATTTGTCAGAGGTGTAATGTTAACTTGACAAGAATTGGCTCGTGATAAGAGCAATTTGAGGACCTGTCATTCTATTGATGAGAATTGACAAGTGGAATTTGAAATGCCAGAGGTATAGTGTTAACTTGGCAAATTTGAGAGTTTGTTACTCTATGCAGAGTTAACAAGCAAAGTTTATACCCGGCAAAGGGTATTCATTACCAGAGGTATAGTGTTAACGTAGTAATGATTGCACTTTGTGGTCCTACCATTCTATGGATGAGAATTGGTAAGGGACTTTGGAGGAAAGAGTGGACTCGAGTCCACTTAGGATTTTTAGCAAACCCTCAGCTATCAACGGATTTGACATGCCTTTACCAACTACCGTTTGAGTTGGGCTAGCCATGCTATTCCCCTCAGCATGATGAGTTGTCGAGGACTTATGTTGGGCTTAAAGGCCAACATTTTCCTCTATCCTTAGCCGTCGAGGGCGTCGGATCAAATGGGAACGTGTCCCTTAGGATTTTTAGCAAATCCTCAGCTGTCAACGGGTTTGACATGCCTTTACCAACTACCGTTTGAGTTGGGCTAGCCATGCTATTCCCCTCAGCATGGTGAGTTGTCGAGGACTTATGTTGGGCTTAAAGGCCAACATTTTCCTCTATCCTTAGCCGTCGAGGGCGTCGGATGTTTGATCAGAGGTGTACTTTTAAACTTGATCGGAAGAAGAGTACTATTAAGGATAGTACTTCTTCAAGAATTTGCCATTGATCGGCATCATGAGTGTATCACCATTTGAAGTTATGAGGCGATATGATCCATTCGAGTAGACTGACTCTAACCACAAATGGTCCCTCCCATTTGGGCTGAAATTTTCCTTTTGTCTTGTGCGTCATGACCATGGGTCTTCGGACAGCTAAGACAAGGTCGCCTTTCTTGAAAGTTCACGCTTTGACTTTCTTGTTGAAGGCTCTGGTGATACGAGCTTGGTAAAGCTCGATTTGTTGTTGGGCCTGCAAACGCTTGTCGTCTAAGGCTTCCAACTCCTGGAGTCGCTGCTGATGCTTCTCCTCAGTTGTCATTTCCGCTGTCAAGGCGACGCGTAGAGAGGGAATTTGTATTTCCAATGGAAGGACGGCTTCGCATCCGTATACCAAGGAAAATGGCGTGGCTTTAGTTGGGGTTCGCACCGTTGTGCGGTAGGCCCATAAGCATTCACCCAGCTTGTCGTCCCAGTCTCGTTGACTTTTCGAGACGAACTTTTTGAGAAGCTTGCCAATAGTCTTGTTGAAGGCTTCTGCAAGACCGTTAGCAGCAGGATAGTATGCCGTTGAGGACACACTCTGGATTCTGAACTTCGCGCAGAATCTCTGGAAGGCCTGGCTGATGAACTGGGGTCCATTGTCATGGATGATACGCCGAGGCACACCGAAGCGGTAAATAACGTGATGTTTCACGAACTTGATCACGTTAGAAGATTTTACCTCTTTCAAAGGATAGCTTCGGCCCACTTAGAGAAGTAATCGGTTATCGCTAGAATGAACCGATGTCCTTTCGATGATGGTGGGCTGATAGGGCCAACTACGTCCATCCCCCACATTTCAAACGGCCAAGTAGAGGTCGTTGAGTGGAGGTACCCTGGTGCTTGATGGATGAAATCGCCGTGTATTTGGCAGGCGTAACATCTCTTAGCATAAGCGACAGCATCGGCAATCATCTTGGGCCAATAGTAACCCATCCTTTGGAGTCGATGTGCCAATTTCGGGCCAGGTTGATGAGCTCCACAAGTACCATCGTGGGCTTCTTTCAATACACCTTGGGCTTCTTTTGATGAGAGGCATCGGAGCAGGATCCCGTCATGCGATCGACGATACAATGTTCGCGAAATCGCATTATAGTAGAATTTGGGGGCTTTCCTCCGAATGGCGGCCGCCTCCTTGGTGTCTTCGGGCAGAATGCCGTATAAGACAAAATCAATGTAGGGGAATCGCCAGTCTTTAAGCCCTGAAGCGGTCGACACTTCAAGTGTTTCCTTGTCGTGATGGTCTCCCGTTGACCCTGGACAGTCCCCGAGGGGAATTTTTGGACAGTATAGGTCGTGGCTATAGACGAATACTTTCTCCATTGCTCCAGCTGGAAGAGCTAAGAAAGCAGCGAGGGATGCGAGTGCATCCGCATGTGCATTTTGCCTGCGCGGTACATGGTCGATGTAGAAGTTTGAAAACCTTTCAGCCATGTGAATTGTCGCGTTGTAGTAGGGTACTAGATCTTCATGTCTGGCCTCGTACTCTCCGCGAACTTGGCTGACGATGAGTTTAGAGTCACCGTAAGCCTCGAGATTTTTAACGCCAATCTCATCGGCGAATTGCATCCCAATCAAAAGAGCGTTGTATTCCGCCACATTGTTGGAGCAGGGCTCGGTTAACGAGATAGCTCGGGGAATCACATAATTTTGTGGGGAGACGAGTACTACTCCTACCCCCGCTACTATGTGTCCCTTCGGGCTTGTCCTTGATGCACCGTCGAAGAAAAGTTGCCATACTTGACTTTCGAACGATGTCTGAGTCAGGTAGACTTCGGCGGCCTCATCTGGGAGATCCTCATAGAGTTTGGCTGCCCTTGGATCTGGGTGCTCAACTAGGAAGTCCGCCACCGCTTGTCCTTTAATGGCCTTCTGGGGTAAAAAGTGCATCTCATATTGGGATAACAATATAGCCCATTTTGCCAGCCGGCCATTTAGTGAAGAAGGCTTTGTCATAAGTAACCTCAGAGGGTTGACTTTTGATATGACATTTATAGTCTGGCCTACCAGATAGTGTCGCATTTTCTGAATGGCGAACACTAGTGCCAAACATTCCTTCTCGATCGGGTTGTACCGATGTTCGGCTCCGATCATTGTTCTACTCAGATAGTAGATTGCCTGTTCTCGTCCTTGTTCATCATTTTGAGCTAGTAGAGCTCCCAAAGAATGATCCATCGCTCGGACGTACACCAGGAAAGGTTTTCCGGACACCGGAGCTGCAAGGACTGGTGGTTGGGTGAGGTAGTGTTTGATCTCCTCAAATGCTTTTTGACAAGCGTCGTCCCAAATGAATGAAACACCCTTTTTCATCAGCTTGGCGAAGGGTTGGCATCTCCCGGAAAGGTTTGATATGAACCTGCGGATGTACGCCAATCGTCCTTGTAATCCCCTTAGCTCCTTGAGGCTTCTGGGGGGTCGCATCTCTTGGATAGCGCGGACTTTCTCTGGATCCAAATAGATTCCTTTGGAAGTCACAACAAATCCTAGGAATTTGCCACTGGCTACCCCCAGGAAGGATTTGGTGGGTTCATCTTCAATTGATGAGCCCGCATGATGTCGAAGACCACCTTCAGATCGGCTATGTGATCTCCTTTAATGCGACTTTTCACCGCGATGTCGTCGACATAACATTCCACCGTTTTGCGTATCTGCTGATGGAAAATGGCATTCATGGCCCTTTGGTAGGTTGCCCCCGCATTCTTTAGACCGAAGGGCATGACGGTGTAGCAATATACCCCTAGAGGTGTCCTGAAGGAGGTGTGCTTTTCGTCATCGGGATACATCTTGATTTGATTGTATCCTGAGAACCCGTCCATAAAGGACATTCGCTCGAATCCACAAGTATTGTCAATCATGACATCTGTGATTGGCAATGGGAATTCGTCTTTGGGGCAGGCCTCGTTTAGATCACGGAAGTCGATACAGATCCGGATCTTCCCGTTCTTCTTGGCGACGGGGACGATGTTGGCTACCCAGTCGGGATGTTGTTCTTCCGGATGAAGCCAGAATCGATGAGCTTTCTGACTTCTGATTGAATTGCCTCCATTATCTCTGGACGGAACCGTCGCTGCTGTTGTTTAACAGGCTTCATGTCTGGATTGATGTTGAGGCGATGCATAGCCACTTGAGGATCAAGTCCAGGCATGTCCTCATAATTCCAGGCGAAGACATCTATATACTCTTGTTCAAGAGATATTAAATCCTTCTTCTCTGGAGGCGACAGGCCGTCACTTATGAAGATGGGCTTGGGGTTGGTCTCATCTCCTAGGTTGATCTGAACAACCTTGTCATCTGTGGGTGGCTCACGCTGTTCAAAGCGGATATCCCAAAGAGCATTCAAATGTTTGATCCAAGGATCTGTATCAGGTTGGATCATTTCTTCATCTTCATCTTCCAGATGGCCTGTTGAAACCATGTTTACCGAAAGCCCTTTGAAGATGTTGCCGACACTGACATCTGACTCCCACGATGACGTGTCTGAAGAGCAATCGTGACCTGACGACTCTCGAGAATCAGAAGCTGATGGGACTGGAGTTGATACATAGCCCAACCCCCGGCGCGTCTGATGATAATAATCAGGAGCTTTCCCTTTCGGCACAAAGGATCGAAGCAGTGTTCTTCTTCCTTTTCCGAAGTTCAACCCAGGCCTGTTGGTTAGATCATACCCCATGCGCTTCATCATCCTGAGCGTTCTCGGTTCATAATGATCGAACTGAGGGGATTCATCCTCACCTTCCGATTCTTCGCGGGGCATTGGTTCAGACGAGATTCGCCCAAAAAGTATTGGTCTTTGGCCTTTTCGTCTTGCCGGAACCAAGAATATAGACTCCTGCGCATCGCCATTATCCTGGTATGTCCCGAAAGATGATTTTACTGGTACATGCAATGATGTCAAAGCATCCATTGCCGACCAGATGTCATCTACGTCGGTAGTAGTATCCGACGGTATAGAATCGGATGCACACGCAGAAAAATATTCAAAGTCTAGATTCTCATTAATATACCAACCGCCTGCATCGTCGGTGGTATTATCAACATCGAGCTTATTAGTGCTCTTTACAAGTGGTTTTAACTCCCACAGGCACTTTTCTTGCTCGGGCTCAGTGTCAGCCTCATTACCAGAGTCTGGCGCCTCCAGTTGCGGGGTTTCGTCCACTGGATCCTGATATAAAAGGGAATCCGTGAAATAATTCTCGACTCCCTTGAACGGATACCTTTCGGCAACCAACGTTTGCACCTTCCCACTCGCGTCAATGTATTTCATGACTTGGTGAAGAGTGGAGGGAACGATGGAGTTGCGGTGGATCCATGGTCGTCCTAGCAGCAGATTGTAGGAAGTGTCGGCGTCGATGACATAGCATGTCACCTCCGACTTGAGGCTCCCAATCTGACACTTGAGCTTGATCTTCCCCATTGGACGGGTGCCGTTGGCATTGAACCCGTAGATGGTCGTCTGTGTAGGGCTCAGACGGTGAGTAGGGATGCCGAGGTGTTGCATGACTCGGCGGGGCATAATGCTCAATGCGGACCCTGGATCTACCTGAATGCGGTTCACCTCAGATGATCCGATGTAACCTGTGAAGTACAGGGGTCGATCGTGTTTCCCTTTCACCTGCATATCATCTGCCGTGAAGGTGATGCAGGGGGTATTCTGGGAAGTGTGGAGGCAATCCTCTACATCTTCCTCCTTCGACACCTGGGTCATGAAGACCTCAGCATTTGCCAGAGCTTCTTGCAGAGCCTCTCTGGTTGACTTTGATAGCCTCAGGAGTTCATACAAGGTGATGCGTGCCGGGATGTTGGCTAGTTGAGCCAAGACATCGAAGTGGTAAGGTGTCGAGGATCCTTCCGCTGCACCTTTTGGAAGGGCTCGAGAGAACCGAGTCTCCTTCTGCTTTGCCACAGGTGGCTTCGTGGAGGGCTTGGCTGATTCTACGGCTGGTTGCGGAGAAGCCGCTGCCGTCTCGCCGTACTGCCTCAAGTATGCCTGTCCTGAACGGGTCCCCGCCATCGGTTGGCTGGGCTCTGCGGCCAGGACTATTGTTTCCTCTTCTGAATCAGTCAGCGAGGGAACATCATCCTCTGCTTCTCGGGAGGAAGCACATACCACATGGCAGGACGAAGCTTTTGCCTTGCCTTTGGACTTCCTGTTGGTTACAGTAGTCCATTGTTGTTCATCGACGAGGTCAGGGTGGACCCACATGGTTTCCCCCTGAGGTGTAGGGACGGCTACCAAGCCCTTCTCCTGCTGCTGGTGAGGGTCTGTGTTGACCACTCTTAATTCTCCTCTTGGAATAGGAGTTACCCCCGCAGGCGTTGGAGGTTGTCTCCCGAACTGGAGAACCGACGTTACATTGGCCGTGACCTTCTTCTGCTCTGGTCGGAGCTTGAGCACCTCCGCGTCAATCAAAGCCTGAAGAATGTCCTTGAAGACGTAGCAGCTTTTGGTAGGATGTCCCAACATCCTGTGGTACATGCAGTAGTTGGGATTGTCGGTCTTGCCGACTTCCTCCGGGCGTCTAATTTCAGGGAGTTTCAGTCGATTGCTCTTGTTGAGTAGCTTGAAGAGCGAATCGACGTGTTCCTCCTTGAAGGAATACTGCTTGTTGGGGCGTGGCTGGCTTGAAGAGCCACTTGCCCTGCCTGTTTGAGGTTTGGCGGGAGATTTGGTCTCCGTCGCCAAATTATCCTTCCGCTTCGTCTGGAGGGAGGTGTCTGGTGCCGGTGCACGCCTTGTCGACCTCTCTGGCCTGGGCTTGCCTTCTTCCGCTCTGACGCGGGCGACAATCTCCTCAGCCTGTTCACCTTGCTGGACAAATTGTTTCCAGGTGCGGCTTTCAGCAACTCCTATTTGAGCAAGGAGTGAGGTTTGGAGATTGTGGCGGCATGTTTCCACCAGGGTGGCCTGGGTCATACCGCTTGGGCACCGGAGTGCCGTGTTCCGAAATCTTTCCACGAAAGATTTGACGGACTCCCCTCTCTGCTGTTTGGTAGCTAAAAGGGTGGGCATTGTGACTTCGGAGTCGTCTTCGAAGAAGCGTGTCAAGAACAGCTTCTCTAGATCCCCCCAGTTCTTGATAGAACCCTCCGGAAGCTTCATAAACCACTCAAAAGCCAACCCTTTCAGGGTGCCGATGAACAGTCGCGCCAGGATGGCGTCATTATCTACCACATTCTCGGTCTGGGATTTGAAGTAGTAGATGTGCTGGTTGGGTGACCCCTTCCCGTCGAATGCTTGGAGGGTTGGAGCCTTGAACTTAGGAGGGTATGGAACTAAGTCCCACTCAGCCGGATAGGGCCGGACCACTCCTGCTTCTTGGAGGTCCTTGCGATTGGCAAGGGCCTCGAGGCGTCGTTCCAATTGACTCATCCTCTTAGCATGAGTCTTCTCCTGGTCTTGGTCGCTTCTTGCCTGTGACGAGGGCTTGGACACATCCGAGGTAGATCGTCGTGTCTCGTCAGAAGATTCGGAGGGTGGGCTTCCTCCCTTTCTCCCTTTCCCCTTCGGCCGTCTAGGGGGAGATCTCGCTCTTTCTTCAAGCAATTTCTCAAGCATATGCTTGAGGGAGTCAATGGATCTCTGTTGAGAGGCGATTATATCCATCTGGTGCTTCTGCGTCTGTTCTAAACGCCTGGCCGTCTCCTCAGGAGTGTCTGCCATGTAGGCGGAAGCCTCCTTCTCGACGGAAGAGTTTGAGGCCTGCGACTCCACTATAGCGGAGTGAGAACCACCCATTCTAATGCCGCGGGCTAAGGCATTATAGTCAATTGGGGGAATGGCCCCTGTCCGGGTGCGAGTGTGTTGATACACCCCCTCCGGCTCAGAGTCAGATTCCTCTGAGTTGACCATTAGTGTTTTCCCTTGCTTCTGCTAGTCATGTTTGCAGTAAGCTCCGGGTATTCAACATCTGAGAAGGTTCTCCTCCTGTGGGAGCGTCTTCTTTTGGCTGACGGGGGAATCAGGGTCAGCTGTCTGATTAAGGACTGCTGGTGCACGCCTGATCCATAATGGCATCCAGAGAGCATATGGATGAGTTGCTGACAGCAGCATGACGAAGTGGCTTGATTGGCACTTCTTTTCCTTGTCAAATAATCCCTCAAATCCGTGGGAGGGGGATTAAAGAGACTGGTCTCGCGACGTCGAAGACGGGAGACAGTCATGTGCTGTTCAGCCTGGATGCAGACTTCAGGGACGCGACTCTCATGACGCGGCTGTATGACGCGCGCGCGCGAGTCTCGCGTTGCTGCCTGACGCGTTTAGGCAGAGTTGCTTGAGAGAGAGTGGGCTGCTAGGCCCCACGCCTATGAGTGCGTACTTCCTGCGTTTGAAAAGACGCGGAGGTTTCACCCTGGCGTTTGATGAGTTGGTCCTCAGAGGACTCAACTTGAGGGGTCTCGCGTTTGGGTCTCCAAACGCGGATCTCACGCACTGGGCGAGGTGCGGGCAAGGCATCAGATTGTACGCCGCGTCTACCCCCAGTCAGACAACCCACGGTTCCGACTTGGAGTTGACGCGCGCGTCTCCTCTGTCGACGCTCAGCATTTCGATTGCGTCGAGGAGGTGGAGAGAAACCAACAACATCCTAGTTTGTAGAACCGAGAGTGTTCACCACGCGGGTCTCCTGAGAGACGTTGACGCGGGTATTCTGCGCGACGCAGTTAATCGCAGCAGCAGTGGTGCCTGGAACCACGCGGGCCTTCTGGGAGGCGTTGGCGCGTGTGTTCTGTGCGACGCGGTTGATCGCAACAGCAGTGCCTGAGGTCACGCGGGCCTTCTGGGAGGCGTTGGCGCGCGAACTTGTCTCGGCACAGTGGGCATCGGCACCCGGCAGAGCCTCAGATTGGGCTTCGGGTAGCTTCTCAGTTGAGACCCTGCGGCAGACACGGGTCTTTGGGCTCTTGGAGCCAGAAGAGAGGAACTCTTCATACTTCGCCTGGTCAAACTCGACAACGAGTGTTTCGACCATCTTCCCCTTACGGAGAACATCATCCTGCGCCACGATCTGTTCGTCAGTGACGAAAATAATTCCCCAGCGGAGTCGCCATCTCTTGTTTGACACGGAGAGGGGTTGGCTGGTGTAACGCTTCCTGGAATCAGATGGAAAAGATTACAGCCGGCTTAATCTTCCGGTTACAAGGGAGGGGGAATATTGAATCTTGAATTCCCCCTTTGTTTAGTGCTGGGTTCTTCGTGTGGCGGTGGAGAGTGAATCTTGTTCTCCGTTGACCGGATGACTGTTCGGACCGTCGGGGATCTTCTCTTCGGTCGGTAGAGGGAGTAACTCAGCTCCGTCTACCAAAACTCTAGAGGAGGAGGTAGGCGAAGAGCGGCTAGTACTCAGTAAGCTCGCTGAAGGGTTTTCTCTCTCTCTGTCGTTTGTCTCTCCTTTGATTGTCGTCTTTTTTCCTTCTCGTCGTCCAAAAAAAATGTCCTCCCTTCAATAGTGACGGGACTATTTATAGGGTTTTTAGGGGGTGATCGTGCCCCCTAAAAGTGCTCCACGATGAGGGCCAACTTCCCCGCTACATGGGCGGTGGATGGCGCCATAATCGGGGTGGTTGCAACCGAGACGTGGGTGTCGATCCGACGCGTCTTGATGCTGAGGCGCGGGCTTCGGGCTGACGCGCCTTGATGCTGAGACGCGGGCTTCGGGCTGACGCGCCTTGATGCTGAGACGCGGGCTTCGGGCTGACGCGCCTTGATGCTGAGACGCGGGCTTCGGGCTGACGCGCCTTGATGCTGAGACGCGGGCTTCGGGCTGACGCGCCTTGATGCTGAGACGCGGGCTATCTCTCGCGTCTTAATGCTGAGACGCGGGCTTCGGGCTGACGCGCCTTGATGCTGAGACGCGGGCTATCTCTCGCGTCTTGATTGTCACATTTAGCCTTGCGCCTGGATCTTGGATCTGTGTTTTGGTGGCTTGTCTTGGTGATTTTAGACAGCCTACATTAGTTTTCTTCTGTCAAAGTATACTAAGCTCTGAATTGTCTAATTCCCTTGTTTGCTTCTTGCAGGTAGGCTTGATCATCCTTTTTCACGTTCGCTGGGCCCTTGGGAGAATATATCGGCCAACGAACTTGTTCGATGTTCGTCCACAAGGGAAGAAATCATAGTCTCCGTCATCCACAAGGGAAGAAATCACAATCCCTGACGGGGACTTAACCCTCGTCAAGATCTCTTTGGACGCGATGCACCAGTCATGCTTGCGGGCTGGTCACGGTCACAGTGGGTATGGCGGCGGGGGTTGCAGTGGATACAGTGGTGGGTAGCATCCCCTGTGAGGTCTCAAAACCTCCTCTCTTACCCCAGAAGTGACATCGAGGATACTCCGTACTCATTGGATGACTTTCTAGTGGAAGAGATGTTCATCAACGAGGGATCGCATCCTGCCACTTCGGATGGTCAGGTGGAATCAGAAGACTCTGCTGCCATCAGACCTCAAGAAGCGTCATTGTTCTCGGCCAACCAGAGGCTTCTTTGATGTTTACATCATGCATCGTGATGCAACCAGCTTCTGATCGTTGCCACAATGTGATTCTATTTTGGTGCCCTTCCAAACATCTTGTATTTGGAATAACATGCAGCTGAGGAGCGAGTGCAACCTCTGAGAGAGAGAGAGAGAGACTTCTTTGTACTCCTTAACTGTAACACTCAATCTTATTGTATAAGAGAGCGTTTTTGTATCACTTTCATGTGCCTGGATATAAATAAAAGTGACACTTTTCTTTTTCTCCTTCTATTGTCTTGAACTTTTTTTTTTTTAGTCAGACGCATAGAAGCAAAGGACTTTGACTTGTCAAAACTATGATAATAATTTCAAACAGTCAAACTTTTTAGAGAGAAATCCTATTTTTGGAACTCCCCAATGCTGTCAGAGGTGTAATATTAACTTGACAAGAGATAAGATAATTTTGTGGACCTGTCAATCTATAAAGGAGAATGACAAGTGAAACTCGTACCCCCAGGGAAAATGGGCCTTTATCAAGGTTTAGGATTCACTTGATTAAGCTCAGCTGGGGATTTGAAGGAAAACACTGTTAATGGTGTAGTATTAACCTAACAATGTGTTTAGGTAGACTTGTTATTCTGTTGAAGAGAATAGCAAGTGAATCTAGATCCGCGGGGAATCTAAGAAGGTTTTTACCGTTAGAGGTGTGATATTAACTTAACGGGTTGAATGTAGTCCTGTTAGAAATATGATGTTAACCTGACAAGGATGTGAGTCAGAGGTGTGATATTAACCTGACTCAGAAATACTTCGGTTTCATTTGGGAAAACAGAAGTTTCACTGACATAGGTGTGATGTTAACTTGACAGTGAGGGTAATGCTAGAGGTGTAATGTTGAACTTGGCATTGGTCATCTCGACTCCGATACGAAAGTTCGAGGGAAATTCATTGTCATAGGTGTATTGTTGAACTTAACAATGAATTGGATGCTAGAGGTGTGATGTTGAACTTAGCATCATCCATTTCGGCTTCGACATGGAAGTCTGGAGGAAAGTGACTGTCAGAGGTGTGGTATTAAACTTGGCAGAAACTTGATCTACTATTTAGAAGTGTAATGTTAACTTAACAGTAATTTGTCAGAGGTGTGATATTAACTTGACAGAAATTGATTTGCGATATGAGCAATTTGAGGACCTGTCATCCTATTGATGAGAATGGACAAGTGGAGTTTGAAGTGCCAGAGGTATAGTGTTAACTTGGCAACAACTGTATTTTGTAGACCTACCATTCTGTGGATGAGAATTGGTAAAGGATTTTGGAGGGGAGAGTGGAGTTGAGTCCACTTAGGATTTTTAGCAAACCCTCAGCTATCAGTGGATTTGAGGTGCCTTTACCAACCACCGTTTGAGTTGGGCTAGCCATGCTATTCCCCTCAGCATGATTAGTTGTCGAAGACTTATGTTGGGCTTGGGAGCCAACATTTTCCTCTATCATTAGCCGTCGGAGGCGTCGGATCAAAGGGGAACGTGTCCCTTAGGATGTTTAGCAAATCCTCAGCTGTCAACGGGTTTGATATGCCTTTACCAACTACCGTTTGAGTTGGGCTAGCCATTCTATTCCCCTCAGCATGATGAGTTGTCAAAGGACTTATGTTGGGCTTAGAAGCCAACATTTTCCTCTATCCTTAGCCGTCGAAGGCGTTGGATATTAATGAAGAAGCTCTTCTTGTTTTGATCAGAGGTGTAATTTTGAACTTGATCGGAGGAGGAGTACTATTAAGGATAGTACTTCTTCAAGAATCTGCCATTGATCGGCATCATGAGTGTATCGCCATTTGAAGTTATGAGACGATATGATCCATTTGAGTAGACTGACTCTACTACGAATGTCCTTCCCATTTGGGTTGAAATTTTCCTTTTGTCTTGTGCGTCATCACCATGGGTCTTCTGACGGCTAAGACTAGGTCGCCTTTCTTGAAAGTTCGCACTTTAACTTTCTTGTTAAAGGCTCTGGTAATTCGAGCTTGGTAAAGCTCGATTTGTTGCTGGGCCTGCAGACGTTTGTCATCTAAGGCTTCCAATTCTTGGAGTCACTGTTGATGCTTCTCCTCTGTTGTCATCTCTGCTGTCAGGGCAACGCGTAGAGATGGAATTTGGATTTCGAGTGGAAGCACGGCTTCACACCCATATACCAAAGAAAATGGCGTAGCTTTAGTCGGGGTTCGGACAGTTGTGCGGTAAGCCCATAAGCATTCACCCAGCTTGTCGTCCCAATCACGCTGACTTTTCGAGACGAATTTCTTGAGAAGCTTGCAATGGTCTTGTTGAAAGCTTCTGCGAGGCCATTAGCGGCAGGATAGTATGCCGTTGAGGACACACTCTGGATTCTGAACTTAGCGCAGAATCTCTGGAAAGCCTGGCTGATGAACTGGGGTCCATTGTCATGGATAATTCGTCGAGGTATGCCGAAACGGTAAATGACGTGATGCTTTACGAACTTGATCACGTTAGACGATTTTACCTCCTTCAAAGGGATGGCCTCGGCCCATTTAGAGAAGTAATCGGTTATTGCCAAAATAAACCGATGTCCTTTTGATGATGGTGGGCTGATAGGGCCAACTACATCCATCCCCCACATTTCAAATGGCCAGGTAGAGGTTGTAGAGTGAAGGTACCCTGGTGCTTGATGGATGAAATCGCCATGCACCTGGCAAGCGTGACATCTTTTAGCATAAGTGACGGCGTCGACAATCATCTTGGGCCAATAGTAACCCAACCTTTGGAGTCGATGTGCTAATTTTGGACCGGGTTGGTGGGCTCCATACATGCCGTCGTGGGCTTCTTTCAATACCTCTCGAGCCTCCTTTGGTGAGAGGCACCGGAGCAAGATCCCGTCATGCGATCGACGATACAATGTTCGTGTAATCGCATTGTAGTAAAATTTAGGGGCTTTCCTTCGAATGGCAGCCGCTTCCTTGGCGTCCTCAGGCAGGATGTCGTACAAGACATAGTCGATATAGGGGAATCGCCAGTCTTTAAGCTCTGGCCCTGTTGACAATTCCAGCACTTCTTTGCCTTGACACTCTCCCTTTGACTCCTGATAGTCTTCGAGGGCAGTTCTCGGGCAATACAGGTCGTGGCTGTAGACGAATACTTTCTCCATTGCTCCAGCTGGAAGAGCTAAGGAGGCCGCGAGGGATGCGAGTGCATCTGCGTGCGCATTTTGCCTGCACGGTACATGGTCAATGTAGAAGTCTGTGAACCTTTCAGCCATGCGGATAGTTGTGTTGTAGTAGGGTACTAGGTCCTCATGTCTGACCTCGTACTCCCCGCGAACTTGGCTGACGATGAGTTTAGAGTCGTCATATGCCTCGAGATTTTTAACGCCAATCTCATCGGTGAGCTGCATCCCAATCAAAAGAGCGTTGTATTCTGCTACATTGTTGGAGCAAGATTCGGTAAGCGAGATGGCTCGGGGAATCACGTAATTCTGTGGTGAGACGAGTACTACTCCTACCCCCGCTACTGTATGTCCCTTTGGGCTTGTTCTCGATGCACCGTCGAAGAAAAGTTGCCATACTTGACTTTCGAACGATGTCTGAGTTAGGCAGACTTCAAACTTTATCTGGGAGATCCTCGTAGACTTTGGCTGCCCTCGGATCTGGGTGCTCAGCTAGGAAATCCGCCACCGCTTGACCCTTAATAGCCTTTTGTGGTAAAAAGTGCATCTCATATTGGGATAGCAATATGGCCCATTTTGCCAGCCGGCCGTTCAATGATGAAGGCTTAGTCATAAGTAACCTCAGGGGGTTGACTTTTGATATGACATTTATAGTTTGGCCTACCAGATAGTGTCGCATTTTCTGAATGGCGAATACTAATGCCAAACATTCCTTCTCGATCGGGTTATACCGATGTTCGGCTCCGATCATTGTTCTACTCAGATAGTAGATCGCTTGCTCACGTCCTTGATCATCATGCTGAGCTAGTAGAGCTCCCAAAGAATGATCCATTGCCCGGACATACACCAGGAAAGGCTTTCCGGATACCGGAGCTGCAAGGACTGGTGGTTGAGTGAGGTATTGCTTGATTTCCTCGAACGCTTGTTGGCAAGCGTCGTCCCAAACGAACGAGACACCCTTCTTCATTAACTTAGCGAAGGGTTGGCATCTTCCAGAGAGGTTTGAGATGAACTTGCGGATGTACGCCAATCGTCCTTGTAATCCCCTGAGTTCCTTGAGATTTCTTGGGGGCTGCATCTCCTGGATAGCTTGAACCTTTTTCGGGTCCAAATGGATCCCGGTGGAGGTTACAATGAATCCTAAGTATTTACCACTGGCCACCCCCAGGAAGGACTTGGTGGGATTCATCTTCAATCGATGAGCCCGCATGATGTCGAAGACCACCTTCAGGTCAGCTATGTGGTCACCCTTAGTGCGACTTTTTATCGCAATATCATCAACATAACATTCTACCGTTTTGCGTATTTGCTGCTGGAAAATGGCGTTCATGGCCCTCTGATAGGTTGGCCCCGCATTCTTCAGTCCGAAGGGCATGACGGTATAGCAATAAACCCCCAATGGTGTCCTGAAGGAGGTGTGCTTTTCGTCGTTAGGATACATTTTGATTTGATTGTATTCTGAGAATCCGTCCATGAAGGACATTCGTTCGAATCCGCAGATATTGTCAATCATGACGTCTGTGATTGGCAATGAGAATTCGTCTTTGGGACAAGCCTCGTTTAGATCACGGAAGTCGATGCAGATCGGGTCTTTCCGTTTTTCTTAGCAACGGGGACGATGTTGGCTACCCAATCGGGATGTTGCTCTTCCCTGATGAAGCCAGAATCTATGAGCTTTCTGACCTCCGATTGAATCGCCTCCATTATTTCTGGACGGAACCGTCGCTATTGCTGTTTAACAGGCTTTACGTCCGGATTGATGTTGAGGCGGTGCATAGCCACCTGAGGATCAAGTCCAGGCATGTCTTCGTAACTCCAAGCGAAGACATCTCTGTACTCTTGAACAAGAGATATTAGATCCTTTTTCTCCGACGGTGATAGGCCGTCGCTTATGAAGATGGGATTAGGGTTGGCCTCATCTCCTAGATTAATCTGAACAATCTTGTCTTTTGTGGGTGGTTCGCGCTGTTCAAAGCGGGTGTCCCAAAGAGTGTTTAAATGTCTGATCCAAGGATCTGCATCGGATCGGATCATTTCTTCATCTTCATCTTCCAGATGGCTTATGTTCACCGAAAGTTCTTTGAAGATGTTGCCGACACTGGCATCTGACTCCCATGATGACGTGCCTGAAGAGTATTTATGGCCAAATGAGCCCCCAGAATCAGAGGCTGATGGAGTCGGAGTTGATACATAGCCCAACCCCCTGCGCGTTCAATGATAATAATCGGAGATTTTTCCTTTGGCACAAAGGATCGAAGCAGCGTTCTCCTTCCTTTGTCGAAGTTCAACCCGGGTCTGTTTGTTAGGTCATATCCCATGCATTTCATCATTTTGAGTGTTTTTGGTTCATAATAACTGAACTGAGGGGATTCCTCCTCGCCTTCCGATTCTTCGTGGGGCGTTGGTTCAGACGAGATTCGCCCAAAAAGAATTGGTTTTTGGCCTTTCCGTCTTGCTGGAACCATAAATATAGATTCTTGCGCATTACCATTATCTTGGTATGTCTCGAAGGACGATTTCACTGGCACATGCAATGATGTCAAAGCATCCATTGCCGACCAGAGATCATCATCTACTTCGGTGCTAGTGTCTGACGGTACTGAATCAGAAGCAAATACAGAAAAATACGCTAAATCCAATTCTTCATTAATGTACCAACCGCCTACATCGTCGGTGGTATTATTAACATCGAGCTTATCAACTCTCGTTACAAGTGGTTCTAACTCCCATAAGCACTCTTCTTTTTCAGGCTCGGTGTCAGCTTCGTTTCCAGAGTCTGGCTCCTCTGGTTGCGGGACTTCATCCGTCTCCACGGGATCTTGGTACAGTAAGGAGTCTGTAAAATAATTCTCGACCCCTTTGAACGGATGCCTTTCGGCAATCAACGTCTGCACCTTTCCACCCTCGTCAATGTATTTCATGACTTGATGGAGAGTGGAGGGAACGATGGAGTTGCGGTGAATCCACGGTCGTCCCAGCAATAGGTTGTAGGAAGTGTCGGCATCAATGACGTAGCATGTCACTTCCGACTTTAAACTTCCAATCTGGCATTTGAGCTTGATCTTCCCCATCGGACGGGTCCTGTTGGCATTGAACCCATAGATAGTTGTCTGGGTAGGGCTCAAATGATGAGTAGGAATGCCCAGATGTTGCATGACCGGCGAGGCATGATGCTCAACGCGGACCCTGGATCTACCTGAATTCGGTTCACTTCGGATGATCCAATATACCTGTGAAGTACAGGGGTTGATCATGCTTCCCTTTAACCTGCATATCCTCTGCCGTGAAGGTGATGCAGGGGGCATTCTGGGAGGTGTGGAGATAATTCTCTACATCTTCCTCCTTTGGCACCTGGGTCATGAAGACCTCAGCATTTGCCAGAGCCTCTTGTAGAGCTTCTCTGGTTGACTTCGACAGCCTAAGAAGCTCATACAGGGTAATCCTCGCCGGGATGTTGGCCAATTGAGCCAGGACATCAAAGCGGTAAGGCGCCGTAGATCCTTCCGCGATGCCCTTTTGAAGGGCTCGAGAAAATCAAATCTCCTTCTGTTTCTCCACGGGTTGTTTTGTGGAGGGCTTGGTTGGCTCTGCAGCTGGTTGTGGAGGGGTTGCCGCCGTTTCGCCATACTGCTTCAAGTAGGGCTGTCCTGAGCGGGTTTCCGCCACCAGCCGACCGGGTTCTGCGGCTAGAACTATTGTCTCCTCTTCTGAGTTGGTTAGCGAAGGAATATCGGTGTCCGCTTCTCGAGAAGCGGCACACACTACATTGCAGGATGACGCCTTTGCCTTGCCCTTGGACTTCTTATTAGTTACAGTAGTCCATTGCTGGGCGTCAACAAGGTCAGGGTGGACCCACATGATTTCCCCTCGAGGCGTGGGAACAGGTATCAGGCCTTTCTCTTATTGCTGGTGAGGATCTGTGTTGACCACTCTTAGCTCTCCTTTCGGAACAGGGACCACCCCCGAAGGCGTTGGGGGTTGTCTTCCGAACTGGAGAACTGACATCATGTTAGCCGTCACCTTCTTCTGCTCTGGTCGGAGTTTTAATACCTCCGCGTCAATCAGGGCCTGAAGGATGTCCTTGAAGACGTAGCAGCTTTTGGTGGGGTGTCCCAACATCCTGTGGTATAAGCAGTAATTGGGATTGTCGGTTTTACCGACTTCTTCAGGGCGCCTGGCTTCAGGGAGCTTCAGTCTATTGCTCTTGTTGAGTAGCTTAAAGAGCGAATCGACATGTTCCTCCTTGAAAGAATACTGCTTGTTAGCGCGTGGCTGGCTTGAAGAGCCACTTGCCTTGACCGGTTGAGGTTTGGCGGGAGATTTGGTCTTCGTTGCCAAATTATCCTTCCGCTTTGTCTGGAGGGATGTGTCTGGCGCACGCCTGGTTGACCTCTCTGGCCGTGGCTTCCCTTCTTCTGCCCTGACGCGGGCAATGATCTCCTCAGCCTGTTCACCTTGTTGGACCAACTGCTTTCAGGTGCGGCTTTCAGCAACTCCTATTTGAGCAAGGAGTGAGGTTTGGAGATTGTGGCGGCATGTTTCCACCAGGGTGACCTGGGTCATGCCGCTCGGACATCGGAGTGCAACATTCTGAAATCTTTCCACGAAAGATTTGACGGACTCTCCCTTTCGCTGTTTGGTAGCCAAAAGGGTGGGTATCGTGACTTCCGAGTCGTCTTCGAAGAAGCGCGTTAGGAATAGCTTCTCCAAATCACCCCAGTTCTTGATGGAGCCCTCCGGGAGTTTCATAAACCATTCGAAGGCGAGCCCTTTCAGGGTGTCAATGAACAGACGTGCCAAGATGGCATCATTGTCTACTACATTCCCTGTTTGGGATTTAAAGTAGTAGAGGTGTTGGTTGGGTGACCCCTTCCCATCGAATGCTTGGAGGTTGGAGCCTTAAACTTGGGCGGGTATGGAACCAAGTCCCACTCGGCCGGATAAGGCCGGACCCTCCCGCTTCCTGGAGGCCTTTACGGTTGGTGAGAGCCTCAAGGCGTTGCTCTAATTGATTCATTCTTTTGGAATGAATCTTCCCCTGATTTTGGTCGTCCTTCCCTTGCGACGAGGATTTGGACGAGGTCGAGGTGGGCTTCTCTCCATCAGGGTGCACAGAAGATGAGCTTTCTCCCTCTTTTTCTTGCCCTTAGACTTTTTAGGGGAGATTTCTTCCTGTCTTCGAGCAACTGCGCAAGCATCTGCTTGAGAGAGTCGATAGATTCCCGTTGAGCAAGAATCATATCGAGTTGTTCCTTCTGAACCTGGGCTTGCTGATCTAGGCGTCGGGCCGTCTCCTCAGGAGTGCTTGTCATGTAGATGAAGGCCTCCTTCTCTATGGAAGAGTTTGAGGCCTGCGATTCTGCTACTGCAGAGTGAGAGTCGTTCACTTCGATGCCCCGGGCTAGGGCATTATAATCAATCGGGGGGATGGCCCCGGTCCGGGTACGAGTGTGTCGATACACTCCTTCCGGTTCAAAGTCAGACTCGTCAGAGCTGACTGCAGGCTGTTTTCCTCTGCTCCTGCTTGTCATATTCGCAGTGAGCTCTAGGTATTCAGCGTCAGAGAACATCCTCCGCCTATGAGAGCATCTTCTTTTGGCTGACGGGGGTATCAGGGTCAGCTGTCTAACTAAAGACTGCTGGTGCACACCTGAACCACAATGGTACTCGGAGAGCATAGAGATGAGCCGTTGGCAGCAACATGATGAAGTAACCTGATTGGCACTTCTTTTCTTCGTCAAGTAATCCCTCAGATCCACGGGAGGGGGATCGAAGAGATTAACCTCGCAACGTCGAAGACGGGAGGCATCCATATGCTGTACAGCCTGGACGCGGGTTTCAGGGATGCGACTTTCGCGCAGCGGCTGTAAGACGCGCGTCTGGCGTCTCTGTTGAGACGAGACGCGATTGTCGCGTTGCCGCTTAGTGCGTCGGGGCAGAAGAGTTTGAGAGAGAGTGGGTTGCTGGGCCCCACGCCTATGGGGCGTGCCTCTTGCGCTTGACGAGGCGCAGAGGTTTCACCTTGGCGTTTGATAAGTTGGTCTTCAGATAACCTAACTTGGGAAGTCTCGCGTTTAGGCCGCCAAACGCGGACTTCGCGCGCTGGATGCGGCGCAGCTAAGATGCCAGTTTGTGCGTTGCGTGCAGCCTCAGTTGGACAATCAGAAGTTCCAACTTGAAGCTGACGCGCACGCCTCCTCTGACGACGCTCAGCATTTCGGTTGCGTCGTGGAGGTGGAGAGAGACCAACGACGACCTGATGCTGGACACCAGAGATTTTGACCACGCGGGTCTCCTGAGAGACGCTGACGCGTGTGTTCCGCGCGGCGCGGTTGGTCGCAACGGCAGTTGTGCCTGAGACCACGCGGGCCTCCTGAGAGGCGTTGGCGCGTGTATCCTGCTTGGCACAGTTGGCAGCAGCGGTGCCCGAGAGAGCTTCAGATCGGGCTTCGGGGCCATTCCCCGTCGAGACCCTGCGGCAGACGCGGGTCCTTGGGCTCTTGGAGCCGGAAGAGAGAAACTCTTCGTACTTCGCCTGGTCGAACTCGACAACTAGCGATTCGACCATCTTCCCCTTACGGAGGACGTCACCTTGCGCCACGATTTGCTCATCGGTAACAAATAAAATCCCCAGCGGAGTCGCCATCTCTTGTATGCACACGGAGAAGGTACGAGCTCGAAGTAAGATTTTCTTGAATCAAATTGAAAAATTACAACGGACTAGTATTCCGGTTACAAGGGAGGGAGGATGTTGAGTCTTGAATCCTCCCTTTGTTTAAGGCTGGGTTCTTCAAGTGGCGATGGAGAGTGAATCTTGTTCTCCGTTGACCGGGTGACCGTCTAGACCTTCAGGGATCTTCTCTTCGGCTGGTAGAAGGAGTAGCACAGCTCTCTCTACCAAAACTCTCAAAGAGAAGGTAGGCAAAGAGCAACTTGTACGCAGCAAGCTTGCTGAAGAGTTGAGCTCTCTCTTGCTTCTCTTTCTGTCTGCCTGTGTGTAGTCTGTTGTCTATCTCTTCTTTTTTGTCTCCCTTCCTTTCCTCATAGCGGCGGGGCTATTTATAGAGGTTTCAGGGGTGAACGTGCCCCCTAAAAATGCTCCACAATGAGGGGCTAACTTCCCCGCTATGTGGGCGGTGACTGGCCCCATAACCAGGGCGGTTATAACCGAGACGTGGGCCTTGGACCCTCGCGCCCTGAGGTTGAGACGCGGGTGTCGAGCCCTCGCGCCTTGATGTTGAGACGCGGGTGTTGAGCCCACGCGACTTGATGTTGAGACGCGGGTGTTGAGCCCACGCGCCTTGATGCTGAGACGCGGGTGTTGAGCCCACGCGCCTTGTTGTTGAGACGCGGGTGTTGAGCCCACGCGCCTTGATGCTGAGACGCGGGTGTTGAGCCCACGCGCCTTGATGCTGAGACGCGGATGTTGAGCCCACGCGCCTTGATGTTGAGACGCGGGTGTTGAGCCCACGCGCCTTGATGTTGAGACGCGGGTGGCCATCATTAGTCTTGCGTCTATAACCTGAAACTCTGCCTTTTTTTAATGGCTTGTCTTTTAATGATTTTTAGACAGCCTACAATTTGCAAGTATTTCTTGTGTTGTGATTGGTATTTGCTAGGTTGTTAGCAAGTAAATTTTAAGTCTACATTATTTGTCATTTAGTATAGCCATCACCTATTCATCCCTCTTTGGTGATTTACAATTGATATCAGAGCTTAACCCTAGTTTTTGTTTAACCACCTTAGGGAGATCCTTTCATTTGGCTATATTCATTTGTTACATTTGCTATATGTTTGTGCACTTATACTTGTTTTCATGACATCACACGACTTCTCTAGCATTAAGTCCCCACCCAAATTCGACGGGTTGAACTTCCACATTTGGAAGGTCAAGATGAATGATGTGCGGATTCGAATGGCAAGTGTACCAATCATTTTCAAGTAATATAATAGTGAGTAGAGTATCGTTCCCTCGAGGATTGTTTCAAGTTTTAACTTAATTTTTTCTAGTTCTATTTGAATAATTAATTTAATTAGAAGATATTATAATTAAAGTACTACTAAAGAAGTTTGATTTCATTATGAAAAGAACTAGGGTAATAATTTTGGTAATTGTAATCAGATAAAATATTATACTTGTGCTAATTCATTCTATTCATGCTAACAATCAGAATTTTCTATCCTAATCAGTATTTTCTCTCGAACAATACCAATTCTATCTTCTAAATCTAGAATCCACAATCTCTTGATCTAGTAGATTGCTAGTCAGAAAATGCTTTAAATATGATGGATATTTCTACCTGACTGCACAACTCTTACGTCTCAACGTTTTGAGTTACGATTGTTAATCCTAAAAGTTTTTACTAAGTTATCTCCTCTTGAACTCTAACCTAGCCTTCTGATTAATTGTGTGCACCAATTATACATAAAGTACAAGATTTAACAATTTAGCATATAAAAGATTTAAACTTTATAAAACACATAGGAGAATTTGCACAAAACATAATCGCATATCATCAATACAATCCCTAGATCATGCCCCTAACTAAGAAAAATTAGTTCATAACTATGAAAATAAAACACATTATAATATTGAAAGAGATCATGGAATAGAATCAATTAAAAGAAAAGTAAAATAAAGGTAAAAGAGCACCAATAAAGATGAAACCTTGAAGAATTTTCTGCTTAATGTACTCTAAGAATTAATGACTAACAATAGAATTTTATTGATTTTCACACAAAATGAAAGAGAGAATAAAATTGTCTATTTTACAAGAGGCTTGGTGGCGTTTATATAGAACAGAGAACAATAGAAACCTAGTCGAATACAAAAACCTAGGTTTCTTAATTTACACGAATTACTGGAAAAATTTTATCCACAATCGCCGCCAAAGTACGTCCAGCTGATCAAAATTACAACCACCGGGCTGAACTTCTGACAGTAATGAAGCTCCACTTTTTAACTCATGTTGACCTCTGAGTTGGCATTCCCGTTGACTGGTCCACGGCTGCTTGGCCAAAATCTACGGCTGTGTGGCTGAACTCTTAGTCCATTTCAATCCCAGATTTTTGTGAAATTTCTGATTTTGCGTGAAAGCTCTGTCCATCTCTGGTTTTGCATCTCTTTAGTTCATTTGATATCGTCAATTTGCCAATTTTTTTCTCTTTTTCTTTTAATTTGTTCTTTACCTAAAATCTGTAAAGTAACACTAACAAAATAACCACGCAGCATTAAATATGGCAAATAGTAGGTATAAAAATTGATGTGAAATATGTATATAAAGAGCACACATCAATGAACCTCTTCCTCAAGGCCCTAGGGGTTAGAGTAGCTAAGGCTATAACTAAGAAATTCATTGAACCTCCAGTGATGAGGATACGGTCCACAGTAATCTCTAAGACCTATGAGGCCAATGCTAAAACCCAATATGCACTTACACAAGTATTAAATGATGATGATCTTTCTTGTGTAATTAATTGCAAATCCGCTTATGAGATTTGGAATGATCTAATCATTACTCATGAGGGGACAAAGCAAGTCAAGAGATCTAAAGTTTACATGCTTCGTTCTCAATATGAGAATTTTTATATCTCTTGAAAATGAATGTATAAATGAGATGCTTACTCGGTTCACCAAGATTACTAATAGTTTATCTTTTTTAGGTGACACCATTGACAATGACCAAGAGATTCAGAAGGTCATTAGAGCTGCCCCTAAAAATTGAAAAGTCAAGGTGACAACCCTAAAGAAACTCAACGATAGAAAGGAGATGGACTTCTCCAGCTTCATCGGAAATCTCAAAACCCATGAGATGAAAATGAAGGTGAGAGAAGAAAGGGAGATACCAAAGAAGAAAGTAATTGATTTCAAAGCTCCTCTCTCCGCCATCGATGAAGAAGATTCATCCAAAGATGGAGATGAAGACTTTGCCATGCTCATTAGGAGCGTGGGCAAAATGTTATATAAGAAGGGAAGACGAAGCAACTTCTGAAGAGGAAGACCTCAAGGAAGATTTGAAAAGAGGAAGGAGGAGACAGGTCCCTACTTTCATTGCAAGAAGACGGGCCATCTAATTGCGGATTGCCCCTCACTTCAAGACACCAGCTCCAAGATCATGCATAAAAAGAAGAAAGCAATGGTAGCCACTTGGGATCATTCGAAAACAGATTCCGAAGAGGAGATTGATGCCGCACACGTTTGCTTTATGGCAAATGAAAAGAAGACTTCCATGGAAAATCCCGAAACCACTCTAGAAGATGATAATTTAACTATGGATGAACTTGCACAAGTTTTTGAAAAATTACAAAATAGATATGAAATTTCTCTTGCATAAAATAAAAAAATGAAAAAAAAATGACCTCTTAAAGAATAAGTTAGAAATTATTTTTAAAGAGAAAATGACTTAATCTATTTCTTTTGAGAAAACAAAAAAGATTTTAATAAATATAACTTGTTTGTAAGGGCAAAAACCCTAATATTGTTTTTAACAAAAATGAATTTTTGGATACATATTGTTGTTTTGGATACCACTTTGAAAAAGTGTGCATTTGATTTGAACATTTAATTCTCTGTTTCCAAAGGAAAAAACCCAAAGGAAATATACACCTCATCTATCTCACACACACCATGAAAAACATGCACAACATGCACATACACATCAACATAAGCATGCTTTCATGTATGGAAAAATGTACACATGTGCACATTGTAGCCGCAAAGGCCATTTAACAAAATTCTATTATGCTAAGTTAAACAAAAATGTTTAGGTTCGAGAAAGTACTAACTCTATAGGACCAAAAAGATTTGGGTACCAAAGAACACATCTAACTTGATTGATGTAGGTGTGTCGTCCTCCTCCAATACATAGGGGGAGATGGTGCCTTGGTGGTGGATGCATCGAAGCTCAAAAGATCAACTGTCATATTGCATCGCTATTAAGAAGCAGCTATTTTGGAGATTGCCTATCGTTTGGTAACTTCTCCATTTGAAAATTTCATTTCTAAGTAGATCTATGTATGCATAGGAATAACTAGCTTTTCTTTTGTGGTAATATGCTTCAATTATGAATACATAATGTTTTTTTGTTGCTATTATGGCTTGCTTATATTTGAGCTAGTCAGTTAATATTGCTTTTGTTTTTTACTAGCCCATAAATTGCTTACCCATGTTTATAGTATTTTCTCATGCTCACTTTATTGATAGATATCTTTGCATGTATGTGTACATTGATTAATTTATTTGCTCATATACATGTATATATATCCTGTTTGTATATGTATCCTGTGGTTGGGTATCATATTTAAGCAATAAATCAAGATAACAATTGCGCGCCTTAACTCTTATCTAGAGGAATGACGAGGAGAAGGTCAGAACCCATTAAGGGTATTCGGATTCATATCTTTTTTAAATTGCTTAATATATGATTTAATTATTGAAAAATATAATTTTAATATTAAAAAAATAATATTTTGAAATCATTTTCCTGTGTTTATCATACCTATAAGATTTTTGGTGTTATTTCTCTATTTTATATATAAAAATATTCAAGTTAAAATATTTCAAAAGCTCTTAATATTTCTTAAAACTGATTTTTGGGTAATCTCGGTCGACCGAGTTGACCTGGAATAGATCTGGTCGACAGGACGGTCGACCGAAGAAACCTGTAATATAACAAAAAAATTGGCCTAAGCTGGTCGACCGATTGTAACTGAGATGCTCTCGGTTAGAACCCGGTCGACGGGGCGGTCGACCAGATGTCAGGTCTGCTGAGTTTTTACCCATTTTAAAAACCCTTAAATCCTAAATCTCTCTTATTTTCTCTCCTCCACCGCCTCTTTCCTCTTCTCCTCCCTAATTCCCTTCCTCCCATCTCTCCCAAACCCCTTTCAAACTCAAATTAATCCCTAAAATTTGTTAGATCTCTCCTCAAAACTTTAGATTCACTTGTTTTCAAGGAGAAATTTCGGTCTCTTCAAGGTATAATCCCTAAATCTTCCCAAATCTTCTTTGTTTCATAATTTTCCTTGAAATCTTTCTAAAATTCGTGCCAAAATCTTGTTTATCATCTTCCTAGCTTTACCATATCTATGAGGCTTAGATCTGAGAAGGGTAAACAACCTGAATCCTTATCAAACCCCTTTATTTCTCAGAATATGCATCTCATAGGTTTTATGTTCTCCATAATAAACATGTAATTTTTTGTAGAACTATTGTGCTCGATGATTTTAAGCACTTAAATCTTGCAATATTTTGAATAGAAGCTCTCTAGAATACCTAGTCACCATTAAGGAACACGTCTACCTTGAGCTTGTGCATTATTTCTACTCTAATCTGACTTTTCAAAATAATCATATCAGATCTAGAGTTTTGGGTAAAGACAATAACATTTCTTTAAATAGATTTGCCCATCTGCTATATCTCTCCTGTGAGGGTGTAGAAATATATAATGTTGATAAACATGATTTCGAATATCCTGACGGTGAATCGTCCCTTACCGCATCTCTCTTACTTCACGATGATGATAACCTGGCCTTAGTTAGGAACGAGGAGGTGAAGTATTACATGCTCACCGCCAAGTCCTAGCTAAGCTAGTATTCTATAATCTCCTGCCAAAATCAGGAGAATATAGTCATGCTCGGGTTTATACTCCCCTCTTGATCTATTGCCTTCAGAAAGACATTAGAGTAAATATTCCTAAGCTCATCATCGATTTCATGGCTTTTGAGCACCTCCTGATCCCAAACCGGTACTTACCATTTGGGATGCTCATTGTCTGACTTCTCAAACAATTAAAATTTAATTTTCCTACTGAATGGTCCATCGAATCATCTGTTAACATCAACAGCACTCTCCTCAAGAGGATGCATGCTATGGAGCGTGCTCCTGCTCCTCAACCCCCTCCCATCATTCATATTGTTGCCCCTAGATCCTCTTTAGCCTCCTCAACCTCTGTTGACCCATATACAGCTATCTCTGCTCAGCTTCATGAGCATGATCTGAAGATGTTAGCAAATTTTGAAAGGATTGATCACAAAGTTCAGAATGACCTGCAATATATCTGCTCATCCATTCGCTATCTTCAGACGTGCGTTGACGAGACCTATAGTAGGAACGCTTGGCATGTTTTTCTTCTGAGAGGCCAAGCGCAGCCTCTTCCTGTATCAGGTCATCCGTTTGACACTTGGGTACCTTCTCCAGCTCCTTTCGAGGCACCAGTTCCTCCTAAAGATCCAGACTTTCAGGAAGAGTGACCCCTTTTATGCTGATGACTAAAAGAGGGGAGAGATTTTGTTGAGTTATCTAGGAGTTTTTATTTTTTATGTCTTTATTTATGTACTCTTTTATGTGGACATGTAGCTTTGGTGTTTGGACATGTGTTTTTATATTTTAGTAATTATTTTTTGTTTCGAACTTGTTTTGAGATTAGTATGAGCCTTTGTATGGACAAATTTCTTTTATGATATCACTGTTGTCTTTGAAAAGTTATGCATCTCTTTTATTGTTGATATTTGATACATAGCTTCTGTGTGTGTTATGTGGTGTGTTTGTGTTCGTAAGTATCCTTTGTAAACCAACCATTTATCACTTGTTTTGGAGGTTGGAGGTTATTGGTTGGTTGGAGGAAACCGTTTGTGCATATACCTTTGTAATTATGTATTCTTCGTATGCATAGATGGGTTGCATAGAGCTTAAATGATATATCTTATTCATATGCTTTATTGAAGCATCTTACCTATATGTCACATTTGATATATGCATGTGTTTAGGGGGTTCTTCGCTTGAGGTCTCTTCCCAAATTATCTATGATAACTCCATGTGTTTTGTCATTATCAAAAAGGGGGAGATTGTTGGCCTAAAAGCTATTAGCCCTAGTTTTGATGATAACAAAACATATGTAGTTATGTTTTTAACAATCTTGTTTAGAAAGGTTTCAGGTTAATTCTTGTTGCATTTCAGCTCCATCACAAGACTCACATGTTTGGAAGCCAAGAAGATGTCGATCCCAGAGCCTAAACACATAGACGAGCTTAAGGATCAAGATTATAAGAGAAGACTATATCAAAATTTGTATTTTTGCTTTTTGATTTTAGATAGGATTTATAGTAGTTTGTTAAAACCAAGATGATATAGATTGATATCTCTTTGGGATTGACACACATATCTTTCACATTCCTAAAGTGTTTTGAAAAGAGCTCAAAACATTTCTCTTTTCTGTTTTCAAGTTCGAGTTTTGAAGAACGAGTTTCAGAAAAATCGGTTTTTTGATTTAGAAAAGTGTTTTTACAAAATATAGTTCTAACTTTGTTTTGTGTCGATCGATGATCACACACTAGTTCTATCAAGTTCTTAGAAATTTATTTTGTGTTTACAAACAAAGTTTATTTTTGTTAGAAAAAATTGATTTCAAAAAGATTTACAAATCAAGTTTTTGGCCCAAGGTCGGTCGACCGACCGATCGACGATAGGCAGAGCAGAATTGCTCTGTCAGTCGACCGAGCAGTCGACCGACATGGACCAAAGTGATTGTGTGCAATTCAGTCGACCGTACGGTCGACCGACTGTAAGAGCTTCGCTCTCAGTTGGGTCCGGTCGACCGCCTCGGTCGACTGACAGAGACTTTGCTAAACGGTCGACCGACCAGTCGACCGCTATCCCCAATGGTCGAAATCTGACCGTTGGCGGTCGACCAGCCAGTCGACCGACAGAAGGATTTCTTTTTGATTTTTCCCAACGGCTATATTTCAGTTTGTCTTTTTTTGAGACTTTTCCCAATGGCTCTTTTGCATTTTCTCCTCATATTTTCATCCCTTATAAATAGTGGGACTGTAGAAAAACCCTCTAAGAAGTTTGAACAAGTCTTTATTAGTTTACAAGAAGATTTAGTCAAGTTATAGTTTTGTTCTTAAAGATTTTCTTTTGAGTCAAAAGTTCACATTCTTGATTTTAGCTTGAGCCTTCCCTTTACATCTTTTCAAGCTATTTCTACTACACAATACTAAAGAGTTTCACCTCCTTATCTTGGTTATAGGATTGTGCTTGTGAGCCCTTTTGTGATCAAGTGAAGATTACTGATTTCCTTCTATTGTGAAGTTTAGAGGTTGTGGCCTCAAGTGAGCTAGTGAGCTCTGTTGTTGGTGTTGCGGTAACGTGAGAGAGGACTTGTGAGTCCATTGAGTTCTAGTGAGAACTTGTAACAGTCGACGATCTAGTGAGATTGGTCACAATGAAAATCCTTCATAATGTTGAAGGCGGGGATGTATAGTAGTGGCTCGAACCTCGGAATATATTATCGTGTTTGCGATTGCTTACTCTTTCTCTCTTCACTCTACTCTCTCTTTACTTACTTGCACACTTATATTGTTTACCTATTTCCAAGTATTTCTTGTGTTATGATTGGTATTTTCTAGGTTGCTAGCAAGTAAATTTTAAATCCGCATTATTTTTCATTTAATATAGCCATCACCTTTTCACCCCCTAAGTGATTTACAGGTTTTTAGGGGACAGTTTTACCCGTGGAATCCCTATAAATAGCTAGAGTTGCTATTGAAGAGGGGTTGGAATTTTCAGCTGAGGAAGATTAGCTTTACAAAGAGTTTAACTCTTCTACTAACTTGCTGAATTCAAGTTTTTGCCAAGTCTCTTTGAGATTTCATTGGATAGGAGTTGTGCTACTTCATTTGTGATCCAAGGAGAAGAGTTTCAGAAGAGCCTGATTTTCACCTGGTCAACAAAAAACAGACTTACTTTTCACCGCTACACAAAGAATCCAGCCTTAAACAAAGAGAAAATCTGAGCTTAAGTGTCTTCTTTCTCTTGTAATTGAATTTTAACTTGTTGTAATCTTTCATTGATTAAAGGAAACTTTACAATTTTTTCAAATTTCTCCTCGTACAAGAGATGGTGACTCTGCTGGGGATTACTTTCTCCAATGATAAGCAAGTTATGGTGCAAGGTGACGTCAGTTTCATGAGAAAACAGTCGAGTCACTCATCGTGGAATTAGAATAGGCAAAGTGTGAAGAGTTCCTCTCTTCTGGCTCCAAGAGCCCCAAGGTAGCACGGCAGTACCACAGGGTCTCCGCGGAGATCTGCTCTCAAGTCTCTTTGGATGGCCTGCGCAAACAGCGCCATTTCTGGCTGCGAGGTTAATCACTGAGAATAAGTCATCAGATAACAGAGTCCATGCTTCAGACGCGAGGTCAAAGCCACTTGTGTAATGCCAAGACACAGGGCTCAATGTCCGTGTCTCAACACCACTGCAATGCCAAGACGCAGAGCTCAAAGCCTGCATCTCAGTACCACTTCAGTGCTTATGCACACAACTTGAAGCCCTCGTCTCAAATGCAAAGTTTGAGGCACGCGTCTAATACCACATCAACAAAGAAATGCAGAGTTAGAGGCTTACATTTCAACACCACCATGATGCCCAAAATGCGGAGCTCAAAACCCGCGTCCAGCGTTACCTCAACAGCTAAACGCAGAGCTTAAGCCCGCATTTTAAATGGAGAGGAGCCTTGCATCTCAGTTATAACTACCCTCATTACCGGGTCAAGTACTGCCCATATGAGTTAACCCCCTCATGGAGGGTTTTTTGGAGATAGTCTTATCCCTGAAACCCCTATAAATAGATAGAGTTTCTATTGAAGAGGGGTCAGAATTTTCAGTTGAAGAAGATTAGCTTTACAAAGAGTTTAACTCTTCTACCAACTTGCTAAGTTCAAATTTTTGCCAAGTCTCTTTGAGATTTTATTGGATAGGAGCTATGCTACTCCATCTGCGATCTAAGGAGAAGAATTTTAGAAGAGTCTGACGTTCACCGGTCAACAAAAAACAAGACTCACTTTCCAATGCTACGCAAAGAACCTAGACTTAAAAAAAGAGAAAGTCTGAGCTTGAGTGTCTTCTCTCTCTTGTAATTGGATTTTGACTTGTTGTAATCTTTCATTGATTCAAGAAAACTTTACAATATTTTCAAATTTCCTCCCTACAGTAAAGAGGATGTCTGTGTCACGAGTTTATTATCCAGTTGACTGTGAGCATTAACCTCATTTACTCATATCTTAATTGTATAATCTTTGTCCTTATATTTTTTATGTTCATTTTCCTCTTATCGAAATTTTAGGGCGAAATTTTTGTAAGGTGGATAGAATGTAACGCCCTATTCCCGGAATATATATTAGATACGTATTTTGATTTTCAATCATATTTTTTCAATTTTCTCCCGTATTTATTTTTGCTTGTGTTTTGGTTATGTTAGTATTTGTATTGGATCCAGATTCTTGGACTCAGATTCAGCTAAATTCAGAACCGGGAACCTGATCCCAGTGTTCTACTCAATTTGATCTTTCCAGTAGTCAAATTTAATCAATTTCAATGTCAAATACTATTTCCTAATATTTTAGATTTTCATGATTTTCTAAAAATTTTCTGACTTATTCAGCAAAATATTCAAAATCGGTTTTTTCGGTATCGCTGGTGATTTCCTGGATTTTAATTTATAAATGGAGTTGAATTTCTAAAATCTAGCTTCATATTATTTTTTAGAATCACATTTTCTACTTTAGTGCACTTTTGCAGAATTTTCTGAATTTATCAAAACTAGACCGGATTTGGTGTCGGCTGGTATCACCGGTTGATTCCAGGATTTTTAATTTGAAAATCAGATTGAATTTATGAAAATTGATTTCATATTGTTCCTTCTATCTTTGGGAATTTTAGGAATTTTTCTGAATTTCTCAAATTTACACTATTATAGTAAATTATTTTATTAAAGGTTTTCCCACTCTTTTTCCCATCACCTGGGCTTGCCACGTGACACATCCCCACTGTTCGAAAGGAGGAATTGAATTGAGCAGAGTTTAGAGTATACCGTTCATGTTCATGTGTTGATTATCAAACTTTGAATATGTATGAAGATTTACTTTACTCCTTCGAATTACCGTTCGTAACACAAGCTATAACGGGTCGTATCCGCAGGGAGGACTAGCGATGAAAGCATTCACGATTTTTATGTTGAAGTTTTAGGAAAGAAAAATGAAAGTTCTTCTTTGTTTATAAATTGAAAAACATAACAAAGCAGAAAGGGAGCGAAAAATCTTTGCAGAGGTTTTTAGAGAAAAAGAAAACGGAATGAAAACTGGTGGCGTTGGAAAAAGAGAACGTTTTTAGAAAAGGGTTTTGAAATACGATAGAGAGAAAGTCATGACTAACTAACATTCTACACTATTAACTTACTACTCTCGTTGGGTGATTCATGCCTCATGTTGATTCATCGGCAATAGTACATCTTGCTTGTCAAATCGATATGCTGTCCCATTTAGAGGATGTGTTCTCTTCTAGTCTTAGCTAGGTGGCCTCCTTGGATCATCGGCTCCCTAAATAGATTTTCAATAATGGAACATAGGTGATCACTCTTAGGTATACTAAACAAGAATGAAAGATTCATTAGTCCATCAAAGCTATAATCAAGCTAGCATGAAATAAGAAACTTATACAATAGTTGTTAGCATACTAAAGTAATCCATCCTCATGTTCCATCAAGGCACTTGTTCAAGAGACTAGGCTCTAAGTGAGGCACACATGAATCATATGGAGGGGATACAAAGCATTCTCTAAGAATTAAACATAACTCATCTTCATTGGGGATGAAAAAGACTTGTAAATTGCAAGACTAGAATAACAACATCCAATGATTCATATGAGTTAGCAATCACCCAAGAGTTAGTAGTTAGTAGTGTTAGAAGTTAGTTAGTCATGTTAGTGAGTTAGCTAGCCATAGAAAGGAAGAACAAGCAAGAATACGTGATAGAAAGTAAATGCAAGAAAGTAAGAACTTGAAGATAAAAGCAATAGAAGAAGAAAAGACTTGAGGAATATGAAGCTTGAGCCCTTGTATTGAGTTGTCACCTTCTTCAATTACAAAGATCTCTCACCTACACTCTCTCTTTCCTAGATCTAGAAGGAGAAAATGAAACTTACACAAGAACTAAAGAGACTTAAAGAAATCCAAATAATTTTCCTAAACAAGAATGCTATTCTCTCCTCCTCCAAATATAGAGGCCCTAGGGGTCTATTTATAGCCTTCAGGAGAAGATGCCATCCCACCACAGCTGTAGGATCAATCGCTTGATCAACGGCCACAAGACTACTGCGAATCCGCGGTCAGGGCCGCTTTTTCGCGGCAGAATCTTGGCCGTTGCACCAACGAATTTCTTTGGCATTCTGTTATGCCTTGTGTGCCCAACTGGAGCTTCTAGAATGTGGAGAATATGCTTTGGATCAGTCCAGATTTGGGCTTCTTGTTGTGGGCTTCTAAATTACTCCTTTAATTCCTTTGTAAATCACATGAATTGGGCCTTCTTCTCCATAAACTATTGGACCTGAAAATAAGAGAGAAAAGCAATAAAAAATCCCATTTTTATTATCATAACGCATGGTGAGGTGATGTAAAAACGATACAAAATGAACTCCAATCACACCTCCATACCTAGCTTTTGCTCGTCCCCGAGCAAAATAATCAAAGAGAAAAAACCCTAACTAAATTATTACACCACTTTCGTAGGTGACACGATTGCACTGAGCTCGTGCAACAAGCCGTTAAACCTCTAGGTTACCCTAGAGGAGGAGTGTTGTCTCCTGAGGGTTTTCAGCGGATTGCACCCACAAAATCCAAAGTGAAAGAAAATGTTAGTAATTTTACAAAAAAGAAAGAAAAGAAAATTTTTATGATCCATTTTTTTCAAGAATTTCGGTGATCTTTTGGTTTCAGGTTACCCTAAACTTTTCCCTCTTTTATAAGCCTCCATTTGAAGTTTCGTTTTCAACTTAGGTTAAGTTTTCAAAATAGAGAGAAAACTAGATTTTGTATTAAGCCTAGCATATATACATTTATATGTACGAGGGATTGATCTTAGACTATAGTACATTTATTTATATATATTTATATTTATATTTATTTATTCCCTTAGCTTCATAGGCTTTCTAACTTACCCATGTAGCGAGCCTTTTATCGATGACTCCCACACCAGATGGTCTTGGGGCACCAGATGAAGATATATCCCTAAGGTTCAAGGATTCGAGTAAACTAGGCCATGAATGCTAAGAACTCAACCACCTTTAGGCATGACTGGTTATGCTTCTTAAGGCACAACTAACCAGCTTAATTGGTGATCAAGTTTTTATTTTTTACTTATAGTATTTTTTTCTTTCCTTTTTTTATTTTTTTATACTATTTATATATATATATTATATATATATATATATATATATATATATATATATATATATATATATATATATATAGACAAAGTTACTAAGTCCTTGATTAATCCCTCAACATGTAAGTGTATATAATGCTTAGGAAAAATTCAAAATTTAGCTATCTTTCTATTCTTTTCTTTCTTAACCTAAAGATCCAACAATACTTCTCATTTTGACTTATATTAAGAAATCCTAGTTTAGAATTTTCGTAATTCCTAAGATCAAGTTAATTCTTTTCAAAAATGGATCACAAAAATATTTTTTTTTTGTTACTTATATTTTATTATTCTTTTTTATAGAAGAAAAAATCTAGAAAAATCCTAAAAAATCTAGAAAAATCCTAAAAGCTAAAAAGAAAAATCTCCCTATGTTAGTATCTACCCCCCAATACCTATCTCATGCATTGTCCCCAATGTATGCAAGTAAAGTATATGCATGAAACAGGTAAAGAGAAGATGTCACACCCTCCGTTGGCTTGGACCAGCGGTGGTGCTAGGTCTGGCCGACTGTGAACGCCGCAGACCCTCCTCGATGCGATCGAGGCGTGTGGCCTGCTCCTCAACTTTCTTACGTAGTCTAACCTGCCCCTTAAATATCTTCTTCATACCATGCCAAATGATAGACATGAAGGCTCGTAAATCAGTTGGGGGGTCCTGCTGCCAAAAGGCCGGGTCATCATCATCCTCCAAAAGTTCCTCTGAAGAGGACTCGGCGGGGGCATCTTCAGGCTGGACACTAGGGGTCCAGACTACATGAAGGCAACTATTGTAAGCACTGGTAGCCCGTTCTTGTGCAACAAATACCCTATCGTATGAGTCACAGACCGCATCTGGTAAGAAATTCCTACACAGACGAGTGATCAAAACGGGATGCGAGTATTTGGCACCGCGTGTGCGCGTGGAGTTAGTGATGAAAGCATGAAATATGGTCGTGTTAATGCAGATGGTGTGCTGCCGAGTCATGAGATCGTGAATGATCTGCAGCATCAGCCTATTAAATGTGGTTGTATAGTCAAGCCCTAATATGTTGCGTTGGATCCAGCGTCCAACGCAATATTGCGAAATGTCGTACTGGCTGTGAGCCCCCTATCTTGCTCGGTACAGCGAACCCCTATGACTGTCATGTACTCAATTAGTGGCTGAGGGTCGCGATGGTGTGGTTTCTAGGAATGTGTGTGTAGTCCTCTAACAGATTAAGCATGATAACAATGTCCCCAGTAGGCATATGCACCATGAATTGGTTTGTTTCAAAGTTAATGGAGGCTTGATCAATTGAAGTATAGAAGAGCTTGACAAGCTCGGGACAATGGTAAGCCTTGTGGTCAGAGTTATCGTAGACTAATTCATACCAATTTCATTCACGAATTCGATCCAAAAAGATATAGCCATAACCATTAACATCACTAAAAATTCTAAAAAAGTCTTTTTCAGCAAAGATGGATGGTGCCTAGATAAACAATACGAAGTAGAGGAAAGAAATATGCAAACCTCCTCCGGATTACGTGGGGGGAAACCAAACGAGATTGCAGAGAGTAATCCACAGGTTGCACAGATGATCGAGTAGTAGATCTGAAATCTACAAACAGCAGTGATGGCAAGAAAATTTGGTGGCACTTCGAAGACTGCAAGATGGCCACGAATCCGCGGCCAGAGTCGAGCAAACGTGACTCTGTCAGGGAGGCAGGGCTCGGAAAAAATAAGGGGCGGCGCTCGATTCTCTCTTCTCAGATTTGTGTTTAGATTGTAGGGTAGAGAACAAAAGGGATTGAGGGTATATATTGGGGCCTAAGAAGGGTAGAATTCCTAATTTACCCTAGGTGAAATTCAAAAATTACAACCCTAGGGGAAATTCAGGTTATTAGAAGGGAAAAGGAGTATATAAAGGGAAGAAAACCTAAGGTCCAAAAAAAATTATATTTTATTTATTTGCATTTTGTTGTTTATATTTGTAATTTTTTTTAAATATATTTTTTAAAATTTTATTTTAATTTACAGGGGAGGTCCCAAAAGGTGTACAAAAATACCGGGAAAAAGGGTAGAAAGATTTTGGTCATATGTACATCGGGTCATAAAGACCCAGTTTAAAAATATTGTGTGACTCAGACTCTGTGGTGAAGAATGGCTTAAGTCTTTGACCATTGACTTTGAACGTGTTGCCACTCTTTGGATCAGAAACCTCAATCGCACCATGAGGGAAAACAGTTTGCACAACATATGGTCCGACCACCTGGTTTTCAGCTTACCAGGGAAAAGGTGGAGTCTAGAGTTGTACAACAGAACTTTTTATCTTGAGACAAAATGTTTCCTATGAATGGATTTATCATGGAAAAGCTTAGTTCTGTGTTTAGAGATCCGAGCGTTATCGTATGCATCATTTCTTAATTCTTCTAACTCAGTTATATGCAGCTTTCTCAAGTCACCGGCTTTGTCTAAGTCCAAATTCAGCTGTTTTATTGCCCACATCACACGGTGCTCTAACTCCACAGGCAAATGGCAGGGCTTTCCAAATATAACTCGATATGGAGACACAACGAGACAGTCTTGTAGGCGGTCCGATATGCCCATAAGGCATCAACGAGTTTGATGGATCAGTCCTTACGGTTTTGTCCTACAGTTTTCTCCAGTATCAGTTTAATTTGTCTGTTAGTGACTTTCATTTGCCCATTCGTCTGAGGATGATAGGCCGTGGATAATTTATGAGAGATAGAGTACTTCCACATTAGGGCATTCAAAAGCCTGGTTGCAGAAATGACTCACGTTGTCACTAATTATCGCAAGGGGGGCTCTGAAGCGTGATATGATATTTTCACGTAAGAATTTAATGACAACCTGGTTGTCATTTGTTCTGGTAGGAACAACTTCAACCCATTTTGAGACATAGTCTACGGCTACTAAAATGAATTGGTTGCCATAAGACATAAGAAAGGGTCCAATGAAATCATGCCCAACAAATTAAAAATTTCTACCTCTAAGATTGGTATAAGGGGCATCATGTCTCTTCGTGTGATTCGATCCATCATTTGACATTTGGCACAGAGTTTGCAGAAAGTATAGGCATCTTTAAAGAGAGTGGGCCAATAGAACCCACTCTGAAGGATTTTCTCAGCAGTCTTTCGTGGACCAAAGTGTCCACCACAGGCCAACTCGTGACAAAATGTCAAAATACTTTGATGTTCATCCTCAGGAAGACACCTTCTAATTATCTGATCAGGGTAATATTTGAATAAATATGATTCATCCCAAAAGAAAAACCGTATTTGTGTCATAAAGCGATGCTTGTCCTGACTAGACTAACTTGAAGGTGTTTGCCCGGTAGCTAGGTCGTTTGCAATATCGGCATACCAGGGCTCTTTACACATCGTGAAGATGTATTCGTTAGGAAAGTTTTCATTGATTGGTATTGTCTCAGTTGGTGCATTGGGAATTCTCGAAAGGTGATCTGCCACCATATTCTCAACGCCCTTTTTATCTTTAATCTCCAAGTCAAACTCTTGCAAAAGAAGTATCTATCTGATCAGTCTAACTTTTGCATCCTTTTTTTGCATCAAGTATCTTAGGGCAGAGTGATCGGTGAAAATCGTTGTCCTAGATCCTAGTAGGTTATTGGCGAAACTTCTCCAACGCAAACACAACTGCTAAAAATTCCTTTTCAGTCGTTGTGTAATTTAGTTGGGCATCGTTGGGTGTCCTACTAGCATAATAAATTACGTGTTGCTTGTTATCAAGACGTTGTCCTAGAACAGCGCCTATGGCATAATAGAGGCATCACACATAATTTTAAATGGTCTAGTCCAATCAGGCGCTGAGATTATTGGCGCCGAGATAAGTTTTTGCTTTAACTCCTCCTAAGTTTGTAGACATTTTTTATCAAAATCGAAGGGCACATCTTTTCCTAAGAGATTAGTTAAAGGTCTAGCAATTTTGCTAAACTCCTTAATAAATCTTCTATAGAAGCCAGCGTGCCCTAGAAATGATCGAATGTCTTTCAGGCATTTTGGCTCCGGGAGCTCCGATATCACTTTCACTTTTGATCTATCAACTTCAATTTCTCAGTTCGAAACTTCGTGCCCCAGAACGATTCCGTGCTTGACCATAAAATGACACTTTTCCCATTCAGTGTTAAGTTTTTCTCTATGCATCGTTGTAAAACCAGCCTCAGATGATGCAAGCACTGGTTAAAGGAATCGCCATATATTTAGAAGTAATCCATGAAAATTTTGAAAAATCTTTTCACCATGTCAAAGAAGAGACTAAGCATGCAACGTTAGAACGTTGCGGGAGCATTGCATAAGCCGAAGGGCATTCTTCGGTATGCAAATGTTCCAAAGGGACAGGTGAAAGTAGTCTTGTCTTGGTCCTCGGGAGCGACAGGGATTTGATTGTAACCTGAATATCCATCCAGAAATAATAGTATTCATGTTCAGCTAGTCTTTCGAGCATTTGGTCTATGAACAGAAGAGGGAAGTGGGTTTTACATGTCACAGCGTTTAATTTTCGGTAATCAATACAGACTCGAATCTTCGTTGGAAGATGAGTCTATACTAATTCCTTCTTATCATTTTCTACCACGGTAAACCTGCCTTTTTTGGCATACCGTGGACGGGACTAACCCATTGGCTATCTGATATGGGATAAATAATCTCATTGCCTAGTAATTTCAGAATTTCAACTCGGACAGCCTCCTACATGATTGGGTTGAGTCTACGCTGTGGGTCACGTTTTGGCTTTGCATCTTCGGTTAAGTGAATCCGGTGTTGCACAATGGATGGACTGATCCCCTTTATATCAGTCATGGTCCAACCAATGGCTTCTCTATTTTTCTCAACACCACAAGAAGATCCTCTTCCTGTTGTTCAGTAAGATAGGATGCTATGATTACGGGAAAAGCTTCCTTTTCACCCAAGTATTGGTACTTGAGATAACTAGGAAGAGCTTTAAGCTCGGAAGAGGGAACGTGATCTATCAATGGTTGGTCTTCTTGTAGGGGGAGGATAGGGGTTGCATTTGTTGCCCACTCCACTATTGATTCGATTATTTGGTCAAGATTAAAGTCATCGCACTCCAATTCGAATTCTCCTTTAGACTCGTATTCAATCTCCTTGTCATGCTCACTTGTTAATCCTTCAATTAGGTTCACTTCAAAAGCCTGATCATCCAAGTCTCGACGTTATTTCCCCAGGTGGAAAACATTTACCCCTTTCATGCTATCTCCAAAAGTCAGACGCATCGACCCATTCCTACAGTTTATTATTGCATTTGCTGTAGCTAGGAAGGGTCGTCCTAAAATGACAGGGGTCTGTGCTTTTGAATTGTGTAGGGTTGTGTCTCTAGAACAATGAAATCCACTGGGTAAATGAATTCCCCAACCCGTATGAGAACGTCTGTAATCTCCCCTTTGGGAATCTTTATAGATCGGTCAGCCAACTGTATAGTAACTCTGGTTAGACGGAGGTCGCCCAGCCCAAGTTGCTGATACACAGAAAAGGGAAGTAGATTGATGCTGGCTTCTAGATCAAGTAAGGCCCTGTTTATTGTGGTCTGTCTTATGATACAGGAAATAGTTGGACTCCCGGGGTCTTTATATTTCACAGGAATGGGCCCAGTGAGCAACTCACTCATGTTTGATGCAAGGAAAACCTTCTTTGGAACATTTATTTTTCTCTTCTTTGTGCACATATCTTTTATGAATTTTGCATATAATGGGACCTGTTGTATAGCATCAAGAAGGGGCACATTGATCTGAACCTGTTTGAACATTTTCCTAATCTTCGCCATTTGAGCAGTAGTCTTGTTATTTGCTAGCCTATTAGGGAATAATACAATAGGCTTGTAGGGTTGCTCATCTGTTTGGTCTTTGTTATTGAACTTGGAGGTTGACGGTTGTGAACTTGAAGATGGATCATTTTGAGTTGGTGGTATAATGACAGGAGACTTTGGCACTGATTTATTAGGAACAGGATGATTAGAAACCTTATTGTCAATTATTTTCTAGATCTCAGGATATGAACAGTGTTGCATTGACTTGGACCTATGTCTTCAGCTTCATGAATAGGAAAGGGATTCTTAGGATTTAGCAATGGCTGACTTGGCAGTGTTCCCTTTTGTCTTTCATTTAATGAGTTAGCCAGCTGACCTATTTGAACTTCTAACCTATTGATAGCTTGATGGTGGTTGTTCATCATTGAGGCCTGAGTTTTGGAGAAGGTTTCAATCATTCTTTCCAAATCTGACAATTTTTTATCTGGATGACTCTGTTGTTGTTATTGCTGATATGTGGGCTAGAAGTTATGTTGGTAATTGGTTTGAAAGTTTGGTTGACCTTGGTGGAAACTGGGTTGATGAAACTGAGCAGGGTATTGATGTGGGAATGGTTACCTTAGTTGCTCATGACCAGACTAACTCCATGAGAAATTTGGATGGTTCCTCCATCCCGGGTTGTATGTTTTGGAGTATGAATTGTAGTTAGGTCTGGCATATGTTGCATTCATGTTGTCAGGATACATTTGAGCTTGGTAGACGGGACACTCCTCGAATAGATGGTTGAAGCATGGCAGTAGGTACAACCTGGATTAATCACTAGTGTTGGATTGACCTGATTTACTGAATTGGGTTCTCTAGCCTCTAGCAGTGAAAGCCTCTTCATCAATTGTGTTATTTTTGTCTCGGCAGCTATAGAGGATTCGATTGAATGTATACCGGTTCTGAAAGTGGTGGGGTTAGTTTTCTCGGGACAAGACCCCCCTGAATGGTTTTTTCTGCTAAAGCTTCAAAGAGGTCCCAACCCTAATTCTCATCTTTCTTCACAAATTCCCCTTGACACATAGTCTCAAGGAGTGTCTTAGTTTGGTAGTCTAGTCCGTCATAGAGAATTTGGCACTGTCGCCACTTCTCTATTCTGTGATGAGGACATTGGGCTAGTAGATCCTTAAACCGTTCAAAATACTTCCAAAAAGGTTCACTTGTTTCCTGCTTAAACTGCATTATGTTTTTTCTAATGAGGGCCATTTTATGAATGGGATAGAACTTCTTAAGAAAGACTTTGATAAAATCATCCTATGACGAGATAGAACTAGAGGCAGATTATATAGCCATTTCTTGGCTATGTCCTTAAGTGCGAAGGGGATGAACCTCAATCTAACAACATCTTCCCCAGTTGGAAAATTCTCATCATCAAACACACTTCTTCAAACTCACGAATGAAGAAATATGCATCCTCGGATTCTAGGCCATGAAACCTAGGAAGTGTGTTAATGAACTGAGGCTTAAGCTCAAAATTGTTTCCATTTGTCTCAGGTAGAAGAATGCATGAAGGAAGTGAAGTGCGAATTGGGTAGAACTTGTCTTGGAGAGAAGTAGGGTTTGCCATGATTGGGATTATGTCAGGAAGTGGTGCAAGTGTAAAAGTCCTAACAAGTCTTGATGAAATTGGATCCCGGTACCACTCTTGAATGCACAATCACAGACAACATTCACCAAGAAAACAAGCGAAAAAAGAAAAATAACAAACAAAAATAAAGAAAAACAATTACAAGCTATCTAGGATCCCTAGATCTAGACGACTCCTAACTGGTTGATGAACCGAAGAAGGTTGTTGCTCGAGTCAAACCACAGCTAATCAGCCAGGTAGGTGCAAAATACGGTGGGAGGTATTCGTGGTAAGCAACGGGCCTTAATTACGCCAAACCTCAGTATCTTCGAGGCTTAACCTCTTAATCCCCAACCTTAGACACTGATTTGACTGGAGTATGAATCAAAACAATTTCCAACAACGACTGATCTCTTATCGAGTCCGGGTGTCCCTAGGGGCCAACGTCTATCAATTTTTATTTAAAAAGCTTGGGATTGTGAGTGATTGGAATGTTATTTTTGGGCTAAGGAAGGGTGATTAAATCCCCACCTTATCTTGTTTATTGGGTGGTGCCATTAAAGTCAATTTGTACAAGTGTACAGTATATGCAAATAAGATTCACTCAAATCGATGTAAATCAACCAAGAGAAGAGTCCTATTCTAAATGCAATGTGAACGTACCTTACTCCAGCACTCTTCAACACTAAAGTAAATGAATTGAAAAGACACGTGCCTAAAAATGTAAACGTCTAATCAATTTTTAAACTTTTCAACAAATGTTTTACTGTTGGTTTATTAGCAGGCTCCTGGTGAGGAATACAAGAAATAAATTTGCAGCAAGCTATATTTTTGCAGAGCAAGCTGTCCTGCAAAAAGATTGTGAGTAGTGAACTCCTCCTTGCCGCGGATCTGCGGCCAGAGCCAAGAAAACGCGATAATTCAGAGGGTATTTGGTCTCTGCTTTCTAGAGCAAAGGCCCAAGACCACTTATATGTTACTGCAAGTCTTGTTTTCCTATTCTCTCAACCTTTAACCTGAAACAGAGAAGAAAATTCGTTTTAGTTCAAAAACTCAGTAAAAATCGTCGCTCTCCCCGGCAACGGCGCCAAAAATTTGTTCAAAAGGAGGAATTGAATTGAGCAGAGTTAGAGTAAACCGTTCATGTTCGTGTGTTGATTATCAAACTTTGAATATGTATGAAGATTTACTTTATTCCTTCGAATCACCATTCGTAGCATAAGCTATAACGGGTCGTATCCGCAGGGAGGACTAGCGATGAAAGCGTTCACGGTTTTTATGTTGAAGTTTTAGGAAAGAAAAATGAAAGTTCTTCTTTGTTTATAAATTGAAAAACAAAACAAGGCAGAAAGGGAGCGAAAAAAATCTTTGTAGAGGTTTTTAGAGAAAAAGAAAACGGAATGAAAGACGGAATGAAAACTGGTGGCGTTGGAAAAAGAGAACGTTTTTAGAAAAGGGTTTTGAAATACGATAGAGAGAAAGTCATGACTAGCTAACATTCTACACTACTAACTTACTACTCTCGTTGGGTGATTCATGCCTCATGTTGATTCATTAGCAATAGTACATCTTGCTTTGTCAAATCGATATGTTGTCCCATTTAGAGGATGTATTCTCATCTAGTCTTGGCTAGGTGGCCTCCTTAGATCATCAGCTCCCTAAATAGATTTTCAATAATGGAACATAGGTGATCACACTTAGGTATGCTAAACAAGAATGTAAGATTCATTAGTCCATCAAAGCTATAATCAAGCTAGCATGAAATAAGAAACTTATACAATAGTTGTTAGCATACTAAAGTAATCCATCCTCATGTTCCATCAAGGCACTTGTTCAAGAGACAAAGTCTAAGTGAGGCACACATGAATCATATGGAAGGGATACAAAGCATTCACTAAGAATTGAACATAACTCATCTTCATTAGGGATGAAAAAGACTTGTAAATTGCAAGACTAGAAATAATAACATCCAATGACTCATATGAATTAGCAATCACCCAAGAGTTAGTAGTTAGTAGTGTTAGAAGTTAGTTAGTCATGTAGTGACTTAGCTAGCCATAGAAAGGAAGAACAAGTAAGAATACATGGTAGAAAGTAAATACAGGAAAGTAAGAACTTGAAGATAAAAGCAATAGAACAAGAAAAGACATGAGGAATATGAAGCTTGAGCCCTTGTGTTGAGTTGTCACCTTCTTTAATTACAAAGATCTCTCACCTTCACTCTCTCTTTTCTAGATCTAGAAGGAGAAAATGAAAATTACACAAGAACTAAAGAGACTTAAAGAAATCCTAATAATTTCCCTAAACAAGAATGCTATTCTCTCCTCCTCCTTCGATTACAAAGGCCCTAGGGGTCTATTTATAGCCTTCAGAGAAGATGCCATCCCACAACAGCCGTAGGATCAATCGCTTAATCAACGGCCACAGGACTGCCGCGGCTCCGCGGTCAGGGCCGCTTTTTTGCGACAGAATCTTGGCCATTGCGCCAACGATTTCTCTGGCATTCTGTTATGCCTCGTGTGCCCAGCTGGAGCTTCTAGAATGTGGAGATATGCTTTGGATCAGTCCAGATTTGGGCTTCCTTGTTGTGGGCTTCTAAATTACTCCTTTAATTCCTTTGTAAATCACAAGAATTCGGCTTTCTTCTCCATAAACTATTGGACCTGAAAATAAGAGAGAGAGAGAGAGAGAGAAGCAATAAAAAATCCCATTTTTATTTGTCATAAAGCATGGTGAGGTGATGTAAAAACGATCCAAAAATGAACTCTAATCACCCAACCACAAAAAATCTAACTAATAAATATTTCTTCTCTCTATTCCTTTCATTCTCTCTTTCTCTTTCCCTCTCCTCTGTTTCCCTCTCTCATTCTTCTACCTGGAAACACCACCGCCGTCGCTGCCTATTTAGTACCGTCGTCGTGCCGCCCGACGCCAGCGACCGCCGCCGCGCCGCTCGATGCCGGCGACCACAACCACCTCCTCAGGATGATCCCCCTCTCTCTTCTCTTTCTCTTCTCTCTCATCCTTTCTCTCTTTCTTTCTCTTTCTTTTTATCTTTCTCTCTCTCCATCTCCCTTTTTCCCTAGATTCGTCCAGTGCTGCCACTGCCGACCGCCTCCGGCGGCCTCCTCCAACTTGGCAACACCCCCTAGCGAAGACCCCTCTTTCTCTCTCTTTATTCTTTATCTCTCTCTTCTTCTCCTCTTTTATCTCTCTTTCCCTTTCTTTTTCTCTTTCTTCTCTTCTTTCTCTCAGATCTGGAGCCAGAGCTGCTCCGTCGTGCTGACCATGCTGGCCCCCTCTCTCCTTTTTCTTCTTCTTCCTCTTATTCTTTTCTTCTTCTTCTTCTTCTTCTTCTTTTTCTTTCCCTATTTCCTCTTCTTCCCTCTGGCTGTGGCCGAGCAGCCAGAGCCCCCGCCGACCACCTAGCCGGCCGCTGGCTGGCCAGTCCTCTCCTCTGCCTTGGATCTCCCTCTCTCTCCCTAGATCTCTCTCCTCTTCCCTCCTCTCTCTTTATTGTCTCTCTCTCACCTCCTTTTTTGCTCTGCTCCCTCACCCTCTCACTCTGTTGTTGACCGTCGTCAGCCACAACTGGCCGGCCGGGGCCGACCAGCCCTTCTCTCCTCTCCCACTTTCTCTCTAGTTAATCTCTCACTTCCTTCTCTCTCTAAAATCTCTCTCCCTATCTCTACCGAATCTCTCTTCCTCTCTCCTGATGATGGTGGGTGTAGCATATGCACAAGTATTTAGAGTTTTGGGATTTTATGGCATTTTTCCAGCGAGTGTTCTCGCCTCAATTCTAGGTTTCCTCGCTTCGACGGGTGATTTATATTATGCGAGCCATGTTTTTGTATTGTGTTTGTATCAATGGATTTGTAAATGTATCGTGGACATGTAGATATGTACTGGTCTGTTATGTTTATATCGGTGTGGGTGTGTACATGTATTCTGTGGACATGTATTTGTACCACTTTGATGTATGTGTGTAATAGTGTAGTTTAATTTCTGTACTTGTATATTGTTGTGATATCTGCTCTATTATCATGCGTGGCAGACCCTTTGTGGTCGTTAGCCTCCTGGCTCTACATTCAGCCTCCAGGCTTCACTACTCTATGAATAGTCTAGTTATTATCATATTTATATGTGTGCTCGTGTAGTACAAACACTGGTGCAGGTTGCAGATATAGCCCACTTTTTGGGCTGGCTGTCCAATAGGTTTTACTCCTTGCACCCTCTGGGTTTCATGGTAGCTACTGAAAGTGCGCATAGACCTTATGGTCTCCTTACAACCCTTTGGGCGCTCAGACCATCAGGTCTTTCGGCCCCGCCTAGCAGGCGAGCCTAGCGCTCAACGCTTTGCCCCTAACTCCGTCAGGGTGTAGTTACACCGTGAGCAGGGCTTCGTCATGAGTGATGCGGAGTGGTTTACCCCCCCATCACACGCGTGTGTTAGCTACATCGCGAGCAGTAATCACGCTGAACGTGATGGCGTCTAGTGTTGTGTGTTAGCTTTGCTCCAGCCTTACTTAGCTCCGCTTGATTTTTGCTTATCTGCTCGCTGACTTTGTTTCTGCCTTATTGATCGGTCATTGGTATTGCATAATTGCAGTCATATTTTCCATATATATGTTATAATAACTTTATTTTTAATTATCTTTTTGTCTAATAATATGCAAGCCTTTACCAAGGGAGAAGGAAGAAAAAAGAAGCCCAAAGCCCATATAAATTCTGATTTAATTTGGAATTAATTCAAACCAAGGATCAAGGCAAATAAGGGCAAATTAAGAAGATAAAACTAGTTGAAAAATTAGTTAAATCAGATCTCTACCAATCAAGTGGTTAAAGCCAAAAATCAAAGAAGAATCGTTGAAATCAGAAGATCAAACGGCAAATCTTTTGAGATAAACGTAAAGGCAAACCAAAATCTCTAGATCTTGACCCCTGATGTTGCCAGGTGGTAGCAACTGTAACGGTCCTAATATGTACACATAAGTTAGTCTGATAAATACCGAATAAATCATAATATCTTTTATTTTCTCAAAATTTTGGCAGCACCTCCCCTAAAGTTTTCAATTTTTTTCATAATTCAAGACATCAATTTCGGCTCACAACGGCCTACTTATTCCAAAGAGCAATTCGGCCCACATGGCCTACTTATCTCCCAAATCCTCGAAAAATAATAAGCTGCAGATATATAAAAAGATATATCAGAGAACCTGCAATTATCCTTTGTCATACTCAAATTCCCTAGATTTATTATTGAACTCAAGTGTCCTTTCCTGCTGAATTAACTCCGACTTGTCTGATATTTTAGTTGCTTCCCCATCCCAGGTGGCAGCTTGGTTATAGAGGTAAGGGAAGCGTTTACTCCCCCTGTCTACTCACGCTCTCCCTCCTCTGATTTTTCTATATAAATACTGAGAAATTCGTGTTGAGAAGGGACGAAGACTAAGAGTAAATTTTTGCCTTATTTTTATGGTTTAGGAACATTGTTAGATAGTATATGAGAAGTTGTCTCAGTTTTTAATTTGTAGCTCAGTCCAGAAACAGTGAGAGAGAGAGAGAAGAGTGATTGTAATCTGACGTTGAAGTGACATCAATAAAGATTCAGACTTCTATTCTTCTCTAACTCACGGGTATGTTGCATTTTAATTCAATGTTTTCTTTCTTAGTAATGAGTAGCTCAATCTCTTCCTTCTTGGCTCACTGATCTCTCCTATCTAGTCTTGATCTTAATCAATTTTAATGAAAAAGACCTAACTGAATCATTTGAATGCCTTAGACTAAGCCTTCACATGAGGATGGGATTGGATTTTGAATTTACTCTTGAGTTAATCTTTGAAAAAAGAGTTTATTTTTATTCTATGCTTGCTTATTACTTTAATGGTTTAATATTCAACTCAAAGAAAGATTTCAAAACTGAAGTTCAATTTTTAAAATAAACTATCTTATGTGTTTTACTTTATCTCTTTTAAATACAAGACTAAAATTTTTGCCTATAATCTCATTGAGGCACTTAAACTTTCAACAGAAAAATCTAGGTTGGGTAAAGATTGGTGAGCCTGGATCTCTTTGTATTAAAAACAAACAAACATAACTCTCAAAGTTTTCTTCAAAAATAACTTTTTCAAAAACCTATTCTAATATTCAATTTTTCTTTAACCACTTCTCTACTCTTCATCTTCTTTCTATATAAAAAACATCAACATTTAAACTTATTTTTCCCAAATACCGAAATACTTGCATCGCATCTCTTCTTGTAGACACGACCGATTAGCCCTAAGCTACACGGTATTCTAATTTTTGCAATCAAATTTTTGTGCCGTTGTCGGGGAGGGAACGGTATTCTTGTGTTTTGACAAGTTTAGTATTTTGTTTTAGGTTTAAAGAAATCAGGTTGAGTATTCAAGCTTTGCAGAAGAAGACTTGTGATTCTATGCCCTGCTCTAGAAAGGAGGTAACAGGATTTCAAGAGTTTATCGCAGAAACACATTTATTGTCGGACTACTAAAACTCTTTCTTGCAGGACAATTGCTCTGGAAAAACATGCTTTCTTTAATGCTAGGTTTATATACTTGATTATTATCACAATCCTATTTTTAATACAATAGTAATTGGTTGATTGAAATTTTTAAAAAAATGTTTAGACTTGCCTTCCTAGGCATTTGTCTAATAATGTTTTCATCTCAATTACTGTTGAAAAAAGCTTAAGACAAGGTACGTATGCATAGCATATAGCTTAGAAAATATTCTTGAGTGATTACTTGCTTGTTGAATGCTACTTTCGATATCTTGCATACTTTGTACTAAATCATTTTAAGGGCAAAACTCAACAAAAGATAAGGTGGAGGAGTCATTACCCTTTCTTAGCCCTCAAA